>QLOY01002104.1:0-30468 GCA_003313965.1 Megacollybia marginata
AGAATGTATATCCCAAGTTGCTTGGACTTTCTAGATAGGATTATCCCAAGGTATGCGGTAATTGGTTCTGCTCCGGTTCTATCTCATTTTGTTCCGGGATGTCCACTCATCATCAAACAATTGCAGGCCTCAATCTAGCACAATCGGAAAATCTGGGACAATGGTCTATCAGAGAAGACTCTGGTCTTCTCTATCTCAACAATCACATCTATGTCCCAAACTTGTAAGGTGACGAGCAAAATGAGAGCTTATCAGGCCACTCAAAGACTTGGTGAAACTTATAATACCAAAACTAAAGAATACAGCGAATAGCTAATGGTTTAAATACTGAGTAGTTATCTTTGGGGCGTAAAGAATAAGGTTGGAGGGGAAAGATACGAAGGGAAAGAGATAAGCTATCTCTGCCTCATGTCTGCGATAAGCTATCAGAAGTTAATTTAAGAGATAGCGGATAAGGGAAATGAAAGATAGGGTGATATGAATGTAAAATGAATAGGGTTCTGATAAGGCACGTGGTTGGGCGCTTGATAAGACGGGTGCTTAGGTGGAAAATCGTAACATTACCCCCTCTTTAAGATCATGGTCCCCATGATGGTGTTGTGAAATGGAACATAGGTTTAAAGGAATCGAGAATAGTTCAATTGGATGTGAGAATGATACCTTGGGTGGAGGAAGTGGGTTTCGGTTTGTCAGGGTATTGTTTGTGGAAGGTTTCCACTTCTTCTTCAGCATGTCGTACATTTCCGTGTGGTTCCCAAGAGTTTTTGGCATCTGAATAGCCTTTCCATTTGACCAGATATTCAAGATATCGTCCCCTTTTGCGACTGTCTAGAATAGCTTCAACCTCAAATTCTTCTTCATCTTCAACCAAATCAGGTGGTGGTGGAATGTCCTTTGGTTGAATGTCGAAGGATGGTTCTGTGAAGGGTTTGAGAAGTTTTTCATTAAACACATCATGTTTTCGTCGCCAAGTGGGGCTTTGCAGCAGTTTGAGATGATACACCGCTTGTCCTACTTTTTCTTTGATTATAAAGGGTCCATATCGTAAATGATCTAGTTTTTTGGCAGGTCTTTGGGTTTTGATATTTGTTCCTTCTAGCCACACTAGGTCCCCAGGTTTGTACTTTCGAGATTCGGAACGGTGTTTGTCGAATTGTTGTTTCATTGCTGCCTTTGCTAGGGCCAAGGCTGCTTCCGCTTCTTGTCGTGCGTTAGAAAGTCGTTTTACCCATTCCGTGGCTGAAGGCACTTGATCTCTCTGTAATTCTGTTCCGGTGTAAGGGTGGTAACCGTGATCGGTGAAGAAGGGTGACTGTTTCATCATGGAATGAACTCGATTGTTGTAACTGAATTCCATGATGGCACACCATTCGCTCCAATTGTCTTGTAGGTAATTGACAAATAGGTGAAGATATGCTTCTACTTCTTGATTTGCCCTTTCCGTTTGGCCGTCTGTTTCTGGGTGATAACCTGTGGATAAATGTCGTTTGATGCCGAGTTGTTTGCATATTTGGTCCCATGCTTTGGCTACTGTCTGGGGTCCTCGATCTGATATTAAGAATTCTGGAAGACCGTGATATCGGACCACTCTATCTCGTACGAGATTGGCAAATCCCTCTGCACTGAGTTCTATGTGTGTGGGTTCAACATGTATGCGGTGACTGTAGGTGTCGGTGAATACTTCAATTGCATTGAAGCTGTTGGATTCGGGGAGGGGTCTGATCATGTCTGCTGTGACTTTTCGCCATGGCTGTTTGGGGATGTCGTGAGGATTGAGAGGGGCATGTAACGGTTGTCAATCAATTTTATCTTCTTGGCATTTGATGCAACCATCAACGTATCGGCAACATTTGAGGCCACCAGTAGTTTCGCTGAATAAGTTCCTGGGTTTTGTATCTCCCTGGATGTCCAGCTAATGGATTGTTGTGGTGGTCTCGGATGATCCGTTCACGTAGTTTGTGGTTCTTGGGCACGTATATCCAATTGTCGTAAAAGATTAGTCCATCTGATTCCCTCCACTTTTTGTCTCTACCTTCTAAAGCTTGTTTGGCAGAAGGATCTAGTTTTCACAATGGATCCTTTAACTCCAGTAGGTATTCTGGTGGGTCATGAATTACGACTGCTTCCAAAGTTCTGAAAGTCATGGGTGTTAACATGACAACATTTTCGTTGTCTTTGTGTCCCATGTCATGATCTGGTCTCCTGGATAATAAATCTGCCCGTTGATTCTGTTTGCCCGGTTTGTGGTGTAATGTATAGTCATAGTCAGCTAGTTCTGTGACCCAGTGGGCTTGTCGTCGATTAAGCTTTTGGGGTTGTCAGAAATATTGTAAATTCTGATGATCTGTCCATATTTCGAAGGTCTGTCTGGCTCCTAGTACCAGGTGTCTCCATTCTGCTAGTGCTTCCATGATGGCAAGCATCTCTTTGTCATAGATCTTGTAATTTCGTTGTGTGGGTGAAAGCACCTTGGAATAAAAGGCGACCGGGTGCCATTTGTCTTCTATTTGTTGAGAGATTACCGCACCAATTGCTCCTTCTGATGCATCTGCTTCTATTCTAAATTGTCCTTTGTCTTCTGGTATACGAAGGCAGGGTGCTGTCGTAATGGTTTCTTTTAGCGTGTCGAAGGCTGTTTGTTGTTCTGTTTCCCACCTCCATGTATCGTTTCCAGTTAGTTGTGTCATAGGTTTCGCAATTTTACTGTAGTCTTTGATGAATCTTCTGTAGAAATTGCAAAAACCTAGAAACTGTTGTAGTTCCTTTTTGTTGTTGGGAATCGGCCATTTTCGAATGCTGTTGACCTTGATCGGGTCCATTTCGATTCTGCCTTCTGAGACGATTAGTCCTAAAAATTCTATCTGTTGTTTTTCAAATTCGCATTTTTCTGGTTTTAAATAGAGTTTGTTGGCGTTTAAGATGGATAAGACTTGGCGAACAAGTTTGCGGTGTTCGTCTAGGTTGTTGGTGAAGATGAATATGTCGTTGATGTACACGAGAACCTTTCCAGTATTGATTAGGTCTCATAAGAGTTCATTCATCATCGTTTGGAATGTGGCGGGTGAATTTGTGAGTCTGAAGAACATTACTAGAGGTTCGAATAACCCTCGATTGGTTAGGAAGGCTGCCTTCCACTCATCTCCTTCTTTGATTCGTATGTTGTTGTATCCCCATCTCACATCGAGCTTTGTGAAATATTTGGTGCCTTTTAGTTTGTTTACCAGCTCTTGGATGAGGGGAAGAGGATATCGGTTTTTGATGGTCATGTCGTTGAGTTTTCGATAAAACTGTACTGGCCTTAGCCTTCCATCCTTTTTCTTGATAAAGAAGAAGGGTGAAGCCATGGGAGATTTAGAAGGTTGTATGCGTCCGGCTCATAGGTGTTCTTCGAGAAATGCATCGAGTTCTTTCTGTTCATCCAGGTTCAGGGGATACACTTTGCATCCTGTCGGCTCTGATCCTGGTTTTAACTCTATGGCATGGTCCCAAGGTCAGTTCGGTGGGAGGGTGTCGAATTCGGTTTTTTCGAAGACTTCTTTGAATCCTTTGTACTGTTCTGGGATAGGATCTGTTTTTTTGTTTTTCTCAAATTCTTCAGCTAGTGCGTTGGCAATGGACTGATGAGCTCGCATGAAGGCTTTACTCCTTCGAATGTTGCGAGATGGTTTTGGGTACTTCATCCAAATTCTGTCTCCTTCTTCTATGTCTTCTGGTTCTGGTTCTGTGTATCCGCATGCTGTGGGACATCTGGTGAAGTGTAATGATCCGGTTGTCCAGTTGATCTCTGGATTGTGGAAGTTTAACCATTCATGTCCAAGGAATATGTCTAATCGTCCTAAGTTAGTGACTGCAAACTTTCGGACTTCAGAGTGTCCTTCTACAATCATTCTCATTTCCGCATAGTGCCATTGTTGTTCTCTGTACTGTCTGTGTTATATGCAGTGACTGGATGTTCCCATTTGTGGAGGGATAACTTCTTTTCTTCTGCAAATCGTTGACTGATACAGCTGCCTGTGCAACCGCTGTCGAGGAGTGCCTGTGTCTGATACCTGGTCCCTTTTTCCATGTCTTGGAGTTCAATTTGAATGTTTAACTCCTGATCTGTCTTTGTGGTTCTGAAGATAAATCATTTAGGTTCATGGAGCTCTTCTAGCCAGTCTAGGGCTTCATTGGTGGGAATATTTAGCAATTGTTTAACGAGATGTCCGTTTACTTCTCGTTGTTTTTGATTGTGTACCCATTGCTTTAATGTTCCTATTCCTGCTTCTGCGGCTAGATCTCTTAATCTTGACAGAACCCATAATGATGAGAAGGGTTCGGGCTTCTTTTGTTCTGACCGTGGTTGTTCCTGGAAGTGACCCAAAGAAGTAGATTCTTCATCTTCGACTTCTTCAATCATTGTCTTCCATTTGGTGCCTGTTTCTGTTTTGACGCTGGACTTTTTTGCACGTGAAAAAGATGTATTCCTATTATACAATGCCTCGGGGCATGTCTGACAAGAAATGTGTGCATAAGAGTCCTGACTGAGGGATGACGAAGTTGCGTCTACTTCGCTCCCATCTGAAAACCCGCAGCTTTCTTCAGCTGTTCCTTTTCTTTGTCTGTGATGTGGGTGAAATCGATAAAGTCCAGTGTGCGAGTTGTAAAAGGTCGTTTGGTAGGAGGTCTGAGGTTACACCATCGTCCAGGGTGTTTGCTGTGACAATCGGGACATTCACCTTTGCAGTTTCTAGTGAAGTGATATCCCATCTTTTTGCAGTGTCAACATTCGAGTAGTCACTTGGTTCTGTTCAAGTCGACATCCATGGGCTGTCCTTGTCCTCCATATGTTTGGGCTGGCGTGTGTTGTTCTGAGGCAGTGTGGGTGTGTCGTTGTGGTGGAACATGTTGTCGGGGTGGTATAGGTTTTCCAGTGTGAAAAGCACTGAATCTAGATTTTTCTTCTTCAAGCGCCATTTCTATGTTGTATAACTGTTGTTTTACCACTTCGTATTGATGCGGAATCGGTATTCCTCCTTGATATAGTTCCCTGGTGATTTCATGTCGTACTTGGTTTTTGAGAAGATCGATGAGAACATTGTCCAACTTGCGATATCCTGCCGTGGCTGCTTTGAGCTCGAATCTGGTGAAGTACTCTGTCAAAGAGTCTTTTCCTTGTCGAAGTTGTCTGAGCTCGTTGGCGGTGTTTATCTGCAAGTTTGGGTCTTCAAAAGAGCTTTTCAAGGCTGCAATAAAGGTGTCATAGTCGTTGGTGTTTAGAGTTCCATTGTAGAAGTTGTCTTCTTTCCAGTTTCGGAGCCAGTCCGAAGCAACACATGTCGATCCGTCTTCTGTGCCTAGATATGAGATGACGAACCAGATCTTTTGTTCGTCATTTTGGAAGTCTCATGTGTTTGCCTGGAGGTATGTATCGACTGCTAAGAAGAATCCTTCCCATTTCGCTTTATCACCTGTGAACCTTGGTGGTTTAGCGATTTTAATTTTTAGGGCGGATGAAGTGGTGGTGTTAGTTTGATTATTGGGTGGGGTATAACCCACAGGGAACGCGTCTGGTTCTATGAGGATGGTTCCAGCTTCTTCTTGTCATAACAGGATGGTACCCATCATTCCTACTGTTGACTCGAATACCCGGACTACTTCTCCCATTAATGCCCATTTGGTCGCATGTTTGTGGATTTCGTAGGCTCCATCCACCAATGTGCTTCCATGAACTCTGACGAAATATTTTTTGGTTGTTCATCTTCGGACATATAGAGTTAGTTCAGCGATAATTCATGCATCAGGATGATTTGCTGGTGGAAAGTAATATGAAGGTGATTTAGTAGTGTCTACTTTGACACTGGGGGCCGAAGTTGACGGTGCAGCTGTGTCCATGGTCTGTCATTTCTGGAAATGAACTTGGCGTAAAGATGATTTAGTTGGTGTTAAGGTTCGGTGTTGGGGAATCAATACAGAGGATTCTGTGGATTCTTCTTTGATGGTTGGTAATTTTCAGTGTCAAGCTCGAGGGGTTTCAGGTTCGGGTGATTCGGGTGGAGTGGAAAAGGTTTCTTCGAATGGTACTGGGATGTTTTCAGGATCTTCTGCCCAGGTGTCAAGGAATTGGTATTCCTCTACTGCTTCTTCGAGAAAGTCTGTCATGATGATGACGTCTCTTGGCTCGAAGGTTTTTCTGTCTGGGTCATATCGGATTTCTGGGATATGTCCAACGTATACGTTGTGATGATCCGTCGACTTGTACATGGGTTACAAAATGATTTGGTCCGTATATGTTGTTGATGTATCTGGTTAAGTCAAGCAGGGCTGAGACTACTGTTTGTCCTCGTGTTATTCTAAGAGGTGTGGATGTGTTGGGTGTAGACGTGGTGAGCATCGTGTTCTCTGATATCGTGATATAGAGCCCTGAGGGTCTCTTCAAATGTGACTGGGTCGTTTTGCTCAACTAACTCCTGTGTGTTAATGCTGTTGAAGAAATCTCTTTCTTCATTGGTTAGAATGTCTAGTGCCCACAATAAGTCTGCAGAGTGAAGATAGTGTGTTTCCTTTTCAAGAGCTGCTCTGACAACACCCCAGATTTTCAAAAAGTCTGTATTTGGTGCGCTAAATTGTCTGCAACTGGTTATAAACCAATCTTCCAACCATAACTGCCTGGTTATTCTCGTTTGAGCCTGAGAGAGCGCCAGGGCGTCTCCTCATCTGTCTGTTGTTTGCGTTTGTTGCACCGTGCTGACGTCTTCGTGGTGCTGATGTGATTGAGTGTTTCTAACTCCACTGTGAGGAGTTTGCCTTCTTCTGACTGATATGGTTCTGACCATGCTGCTGTGTCGAACCCAAAGCTTATGTCTGTATTGATTCCTTTCTCTGTGCTGTTGCTGTCTGTGCTGATTCTGGTATCTTCGTAGAGATGCCCCCACCTTCCTCGTCGAACCGTTTCTTAAGGCTTATGAAGGTTGCTAGGGGAATGTGAGCGGTGTAGTCTACCGGGTTAGTGCAAGTGCCACTGTCTTTGTATTCCTTGACTTCTGGTTCGGTCTCAGTAGCGACACTTTCATACATCTTTCTTCAACTGACCCAGTCCTGTGTGAAGAGATGAGTGTAGTAGATTCTGCTAATATTTCTGGGTGTATAGTCGAATGGAGCAGAGTATCTGTTGATGATGTTGTTAATGCGTTGGTGTATAGTGATGTATGGTGTGAAATTGGAATTGATTTGTGTTTGGTGACATTGTCAGAGTATTTGATTGTTCCAGTTCTTTCATTGCCGATCAGCCTCTGTGCGTACAAACGCCACTTAAAGCCGTTAGCAATTCAAAACTGGTTAGTTTTGTCTGCTTACTATCATCTGTCTTTATTGTGAACTTCCCGCTAGCCAACGGTACTTCCAAGTAAGACAATGAGAGTTTACAGGCGAGTTGCTCCGATATAACGATTCTGGCGTACTCGGAGTCGTCGGTTGATGTGATGACATCGTTCGAGGCAATGCCAAAGAACTCAGAGGAGAGAGTAGACGATGAGGATGAGATAAAGGCTGAGGATGATCTGAACGACTTCGGTGACTGTTAGCGGTTCGTGAGTGAGCAGTTGTTTAGCCGTTGTTTTGACCATGTCGAGTGGAGTGATAAAAGTTAGTTTTGGTATTTTGTAAGGCGACGAGCAAAATGAGAGCTTATCAGGCCACTCAAAGACTCGGTGAAACTTATAATACCAAAACTAAAGAATACAGCAAATAGCTAATGGTTTAAATACTGAGTAGTTATCTTTGGGGCATAAAGAATAAGGTTGGAGGGGAAAGATACGAAGGGAAAGAGATAAGCTATCTCTGCCTCATGTCTGCAATAAGCTATCAGAAGTTAATTTAAGAGATAGCAGATAAGGGAAATGAAAGATAGGGTGATATGAATGTAAAATGAATAGGGTTCTGATAAGGCACGTGGTTGGGCACTTGATAAGACAGGCGCTTAGGTGGGAAATCGTAACAAAACTCTGATGAACTTAAACTTCAAGTCCTTCAACTCCTCCATAACTATGTCCTCTCCAGACACTTTGGTCAAAATCAAACACTTTCCAAGGTCCATCAAGTCTATGTCTTCCCTGGACTCCAGATTTACATCTGTGACTATGTCCAATCCTGCACTACCTGCAAAAGAAACAAGGCTCCGAGACACAGACCCTATGGTCTTCTCCGACCACTTCCAATTCCGCCATGACAATGGCACTCCATTTCCATGGATTTCATTACCGATCTTCCTCCAGTCAACAATTTCAATTCTATTCTAGTAATCGTCGACCAACTCTCCAAATACATCAGCCTCATCCCAACCACCAAAGAAGTCACCTCCAAAGAACTCGCCAAACTCCTTCTCCTCAATGTTTTTGCTCACCACGGAATTCTGGAACACATCACCTCCGACTGTGGATCTGTTTTCATCTCCCGATTCATGTTGGCTCTGGGTAAACTTCTTGACATTCAACTCCACTTCACCATGGGTTATCATCCGGAAGCTGACAGACAAACTGAAAGGATGAATCAAACCTTAGAACAATTCATCCAGACTTATTGCACCTACCAGCAAGACAACTGGGATGAACTCCTGCCTTTAGCAGGAATAGCTCTCAACTCCACCAAGTCAGCAGCCACCAGAGTTACGCCTTTTTTTGCCAATGAAGGTTTTCATCCTAGATTCGGTTACAATAACAACAAGGATGTCAACAGCAAACCAGCTTTGGATTTTGCAGTTACACTTGATTCTCTTTCTGAATTCCTACAGGCCGAACTTGTCCAATCACAAGAAATCATGAAACGAAATGCTGATCAACATCTCTGAGACACTCTGGAGTTCAAGATCGGACAAAAGGCCTATGTCTCAGTGGAATTCATCAAGACAACTCAACCAACCAAAAAATTTGCTGAAGTCCAGTTTGGACCATTCGAAATTATTGGTCAACCTAACCCAAACTCCATAACACTCCGCCTTCCCCGCTACCTAGCCGGAATTCACTCTGTCTTTCCCAGTATCTCAAGTTGAACCCTATATCCCTGCAGAAAACATTCCCAATCAGATTCCCAATCCTCAGCCTTCGGTCGAAGTAGAGGGTGAACTCAAATTTGAAGTCAGTGAAATCCTAGACTCCAAAACTGATCACTGTTGTAGAGTTCCAATCCGCTACTATGTCCGATGGGCAGGATATGAAGGAACCAATGAAGAATTTTCCTGGGTAGGGGCGGACAACTTACAGCACTCTCAGGAATACATTGACGAGTTCCATGATATCTGAACAAGCCCGGACCATGGATTCTGCCATAAAGTCCAGCTCTACAACTTCATGCCAGATTACGGCATGCTTGATCTGATAGTTCTTTCTTCTAAGAACTCGGAGTTTCTTTTACAGCATAATTGATCTGATTGTTCTTTACTTTCACTCTCGGAGTTTTCTCTTACAGCATTTCAGATCCGATTGCTGGACAATCTGATCCTTTCCAATTTTCTAAAATCCAAGAAAATAATTTCAAAAAGAAAATGTATACAAAACAGAGCCAGCTCTGATGATTCTTCTTCCTCTGACTCCTCTGGCTCCTCCGGTTTCTCTCCACTACCCTCCCCTTCTCCCTGCTCATAGTCTGCTTGCCTCAACCTCTTACTCTGGCTACTCCCCACTTCTGATCTCTCTCTCTTCCTCGTCTTCTCCATCAACTCTCTCTTTCCACTCTGTCAAAGCCAACTCCATCTCTATAATCAACTTGGTCATCCGAGCCGATTGTCTTCCCATCCTCTTTATCTACTCTAACATCTTCTCCATCACCTCTGTTGACTTCTCTGCAGCCTCCCCAAGTCTTCTTCTGCTCTGCTGACATTCCCTCCACAAACTTCATAAACAATTCCGACAACCTATTATCATCAGAAATGTAACGAGTTGTCATGACTGGATTATCCAGCCACGATTCAGAATGTCTCTGCATCCGCAGAGTCAATGGAGCACTCATACTCCAATCATCCCCTCCGTCGTCCTTCTCTGGCTCCTTCCCCTTCGCCTTGCCCTTCTTCCCCTTCTCACTACCTAACTCTGAACTTTCCACCCACAAACTGCTTTGAACTCCAGTGGGTTTTGGAGGTATCCACAGGCATTTTAACTTGGCCCTCTTGCAAGGGTCGCAAGCCCAGGCTTTAGCTCCAGCAGTTGGCACACAGTTCTCCTCCAGGCCCCTGGAGATACACTTTGAGCAAGGATTTGTTTGGAAGTTAAAACAATTCAGAAACAAAAAATTACTCACCCTTCAATGGTGCACCAGTCCACCTGGAACACGTCAACCTTCCAGAACCATCCTCCTGTTCTGGGGCCTGAACTCCACACTTCCTATCCTCCTCCAACTGATCCATCCTCTCCTTCACCAACCGGTGATAGGCCGGTTTTTGCTCCAGACCTGAAATCTTTCGATTTGGCGCTACCAGCCTCTAAATAAACATGGGAAAGACTCCCACGGAGGTACAACCATCCGCTGGAAGCGTTCTATTGTGCAGCTGGGAGTAACAAGCCCGCTGAACACTCAAATAGACCAAACATAGACTAGAGTTGAGACAAATGAGATGGTACTTGACAGTGCTACCTTATTGTATCTGACTCGAAGCTAAGACAAGCGCTTGTGGTGGTATGCTAAGAATGATACACCCGATCAAGAGACAGGGCTCGCAGACTTAACTAAATACAACCTGGATTCACCTAGAGAGAGAATACATCAAATAAGGCATATCGACTAGTCCTACCAGACGTACTTCGAGAACACAGCGGAAACACGGAAGGGATCCGCACTGAAACACCCGAATAGGCTAGCCAAGTTAGCTGAGGTCGGATAGTCGTAAAGATCGACATCACGGATCCTCGTGTTAGGTAAACGCGTAATAGTGAACTTATTTACATCGCTGGAAAGCTAGAGATCCTCACTAGAGCATGCGACCCTCAGCAGAGACATTGAGAGAGAACCTAGAAAGAACCTGGGGAGGACGGGTTCGTTAAAACTGCCCAGACTCAAAGCACCACATGGATACTTCGTGATCATATGCCTCTGACTCAGATTCAATAGAGTCGAGTCATTTCTAAGTCTGCAGCTGACTCACCGCTGAGCAATTGTTTGTACTAGTAGTTGAAAGTAGTTAAAATTAGACTCAGTGGACCTGTATAAAAAGGCAGTAGTTAGCTAGGATACAGTAGAACATAGAGACCCAGTAGAGAATACATTGCACTTCAGACTATAAAAACTCTAAGTACCTTAAGGGAACACAGTTAAATAAAAGTCGCCCGCAGAGTTCTTAGTAACTCGTCACTCGACTCAGTACCTACAGCGGAACAGTCTAAACCAATACTCTCTTGTCTCTGAGATCAGTACCTCAAGGGAACATTCTCCTTCTCATTCAGTAGTACCTTTTTAGGGAAACTGCCCCTGCTGCTTAATCAAGTAACCCCGCTCAGAGCCTAATCAGCTCTTTTTGGCTTGTTTCAAGTCACCCATAGATAGCTTGTGATTGGGAGAGTCTTCTGTAGTCAGGAGAGCTTTGCTTAGTCAGTAGTCAATACTTCGAGATTTTTATAGAAGTTTCAAGTTTTAGTAGTTCATTTCTCTAGTCTCCAAACTCGAAAGGAATACCTTTAAAGAGGTGTTTGGGTGTTGGATTTAGTGCTTGCAGTGTGTGTGTGTGTGTTAGTGTGAGTTGGTGTCAGCATCAGTTCATCTCAAGCACTTCCATTCCAGCACAGTCAGCCCGCCTCACCCCGTGAGGTTCCTTTTCACCGGTCCTCCTCTGCCTTCTCTTTCCTCCACTTCTGACACTCCTCCTTCTCTGCCTTCTGCCTAGCTAGCGCCTCCTCCTGCTCCACCTTCTGCTTCTCCGCCAACTCTGTGACTTTCTGGGTATTCTCCTCTCACTTTGCCACCATCTCCAACTCCTGTGCCTTCAGGAGTTCCTCCTGCCTCTTGATCTCTGCCCACTCTGCCTGCAACACCAACTCCACCTCTGTAGGCCCAACAGGTGCCACCTCCATATCAGAATCAGAATTCATTTCATGTGAAGAAGAGGGCGACATTGTGAAAGAATTGTGAAAGACAAGTCACTTTTCTGAGGGGATTTTATACTGAGAAGTTATTTCTGGACAGTCAGGTGAGCAGAACCTTCCAGAATGTTCTAACAAGTCTGTCGGGGCTCCGGACCTAAAAGGGGGGCACTGTTACACACCATGCCATTACTCTGCATCTCGTCACAGCCTTATGGCCTTGTGCAAATCTCAAGGGGTTTTCCACTATGAAGTCTTCTGAGTGTTTCCCCTTCAACTCCAACATACTCTGGTCCTGTTCTGGGCCTCTGGATCACAGCCCAGTGCTCTACCAAACTCCTGACACTGAAGCCATCACCGGACCACATTCCATACATGTTTCTTGAACCCATGATCTTCTTGTATATATTCCTCTAACTCTGATTACCTCCACTTGTAAATACTTTTGTTTTCTCACTTAGACTCCTTTACCCTGTGTACTCCTTACAACTCCGGTCCAGTAGTATTTAAGCTACAACTCAAATCTGCTGTACCTTAGACAGAAAATCTATCTATCTAAATCCTCTGCTCTAAAGCCTTTGCTCCGCTCGCCTTTCCCGTCCTCTGGACCAAAACCTCTTCCTGGACTTGACTAGGTACTAGGCCAAACCTCTGTCAGTTACTCCAATGAAGTTCTGGACCAAATTCTAAAATCAAACCAGCAAGTCCACGTCCGTATGAACCCCAGTGCTTGGAGTTCGTCAGACTTACAAATAGGGGCACATCAGACATAGAGGCGCATTACCAATAGTCTCGCAGAAGTGCCCTCCCAGTCTGCATGTTCCTGATAGGTGTATGGAAACAATGAAGAGACAATCAAGCTTTACTAGTATCTGTCTCCCAATCATGAGCCTGTTTGCCTCAGGCCCTTCTGTGTGCTCAACTCTATCCCAGGTGAGACTGCCTATCAAGTTAGTTCCACAGTGTAAACTTCCAAATCAATGTATATGCAGGCCAACTTTGAATCTATTCCAACTTGATCACCCTGGCACAACCCTGGCATCCACCATCTCACAGAAGTAGTTGACTCTATTGAAAATAATATAGTGCTAGTATCATGTCTGATAAGTTTGCCATTCTTCTTAAGACCAAAGGACAGATGAATCCATCTCATTTGCAACGCTCTATATAGCCCAAGTAAGACTTTGAGATTTTACTTTCATTACCAAATATAACCTCGGTTGATTCTCAAATGCTGTCTATCTTACCCAAATTTGTGAATCAGTCATCATGCTATACCAGACTCGGACCTGCCACTTGCTGGCCCATTAGCATTTCATATCCTTGAGCAAATCAACTGCCTTCAACACAGTTTGGTGCCTCTCCATTTGTGGCCCAATCTGATCAGCACGGTCCCAGCTAGCGTTCCAATCTAGACCCCTCTCTCTCAAAATGTGAGAAAGACGATCAACAACATCACCATTGATTGTTCCCAGCTTGGGTTTTGCTGACTTCTCTGTCTTCTCCATGAGACAATCGGCTGCTCATTTCTGAGCCTCAACTAGTGTAGCATATAACAAAAGAGAAGATTGTTTTGACATGCAAGCAGAAGGTTATTAGAGATACAACCCTTTCAGCTACGATAATGAGCAGTGTTGATGAGGAACACACTCTAAAGCAAAGCTAAGGTGTGGGGCTAGTTGATGACTAAGCAATGATCAACCCAACAGAGAGCACTGTGGGAAGAACACTAATGCAAATAGACACATTACTACCACTTTGATGTTCCAAAGGTGTGAGACTCAGGAAAGAGGATTGTGAGGTTTCTAGAACTCGCATGAACACACTTGTATTGGATTTCTAGAATTACAATAGCTCGTGGTTCTATCAATCAGGTTGAAAGCTTTATGCTTTCTAGAAGTGGTGTGGATGGGAGACTCAATCAATATCACAACAGGTCAATCAATCTTTGTATGACAATTCAGTTCAATTTTAATCAAGTTCAACCAATGACAGTTCAACAATATATCACAAAATCAAACACAAATCAAGTCCCAACTCAAAGGACAAATCCTGAGCAAGCAAATCTCGAATCGCACGAAGTATTACACAATCACTGATTGTTGAGGGATCACTCTTACAATGCACAGATCAGGCAACAACTTGAAGTCTACTACCCTAACCAGCTGTCCTTTATACCCTTGCCAAGCATACTCAAAATAGGTGAAACTCTTCCAAGACCATCAGTCATCCTTGGCTTCTGATGAGAACATTCTCATTCCTGGGCCGATTCCTGCTTATCAATGTTCCTGGTTTCTAGATCAATCACTGCTCCCTATCAACCTTCTTCTAGATGTCCTCCAAGCTTGATGTTTCCCTACTTTCTTGATATATGAACTTGCTGATGTTGAAGATACTGGTCCTGGTGGTTTGTAGAAACCCATTCTAACCTTCTACAGTGGGTAAAGGAATCCTCGATTGATCTTATGTCAATCAGTTCTAGACTTGTGGAGCGATTGCATTCTAGGCTTTCGATCACAATCAGCTTTTGGAGTGATCTCTTTCTAGAATGGTCTGGGCTTTGGATGACATGTACCCCTCTTCACTTGTCAGAGTCAAACTGCCCTCAAGAAGGTTACCCATTTGAGTCCTCTCTTGTCAGATCAGGTATCCCACCATTAGTATCTCTGGTAACAAGCATCCTAGTAGTTCTAGATTCACATATGATAGGAAGGAACACTCATTTGATGCCTAAGAACTAGAACCACTTTTGCATGTACTATTTCTAGAACTAAGTCGAATCATTAGTTAGCCGTATCTGTCTTGATAGCTAACCATGACTCTGCATATGATTTCTAGATCTCTCTCTAGCTGATAGCCTTAACTCAAGTGTAGGCTATAGCGAGTCTGATACTAGTAATACATATTCAAACTTAGACCGATGTAGAATGCAAAAAAGCTTGTTTCTAGAACTAGCCAAAAACTGGGCATATCAGCATCAAGCTCAGATACTCAGGCATCATGTAGAGATCCATCAAGCAAGCCAATGCAGTCTTGAAAAAAAGGGAAAAAACATGGATTCTCCTGAATCTCCAGCTGGACAATATTAGGATCAGGCAGCTGGACAAAGTGATTATAAAAGGCTGGTGAGACAAGCATATTGAGAATACAGTGGAAGACCCTTCATCATGATGATTATCAGCTCAATATGACAGAATAGATGGATGAACACGGATATGGTTCCTCCACTGCGTTGAAATCATTCTTGATGTTCCTGATTACCAAGTCCTGTAATAACAATATGGAGAAAAATAGCTAGCTGCTCCTCAGTTGATAGGTGCCATGTGCTCTTCAAACCGCAGTTATCCTCTAGAAAAGCTCAGGGAAGATGGAAAACAAATCGATTCAAGCCCATTTGCCTCTGAAATCGAATTGTATGCCCTAAAAACAAGTGTCATCCTGTAATCATAGCCTGAGAATATAAGATAGACTCACCTTGCAATAGCTCTTCAATCCAGTCCTGTCCAGTCAATCTAGACGTATGCAGCAGCTACTTTTCTCCATGGATGTGAGCAGCATTCAAAGAAGTGATGCTGATGCTGCAGCTGAAGCAATTGCAGCCGCTTTCTTATGCCGAAGTAGCTTGCTTTTTTTTCTGGGACTTACAGTGCCCATGCAATAGGAAATAATAGTATTAAGTCAAGTGATTTGTGATGTGCCTAACCATGTCCCATGGTTTGAGCCCAACACTGAAGTTTGCTTATGGAAGCTAACTAAGCTCAACCTCAACTGACACTGCGTGCTGAACAGGGCCTAAGTTAGTAGTTATGCTGGGTTCAAAACTTCATTTCACTGATCCATGTACTTAACTAATGATAACTTGAATAATATCATTAATGACTTACTGCGTCCACTTGAAGTATGTCAAAACTGGCTAGATTGAGTGTGCGTTGTCCTACACAATCTCGGAGCGGACTTGGGGAGCATGGTCACATGCCGTCCTGGTTGGTGGGCGAATAGCACTAAAACAAGACAAAACTTACCTATCTTGTCAGTTCTCTCATGCTATTGAGGATGACAAGGGAAAGGTGCCACACCTGCATATCCGGCCTTCCAAGGAATGGGTGTCGTGAATTGGGTGGAAACAAGAATGATGACAGTGGATTCAAAAGACCATGATAGAGTCAGCCTTGACCCCAAGCCTTCAAGGCATGCGAATGTGGTGGCATCAGACCCGCAGTCGAGGACGGCGGCAGAAGAACAGATGGATGGATGGAGTATGCCCTAGTAATCAAAAACCAATCTAACTGTGTCTGTAAGCAGAAGAACCACAAATCTAAACAACATACCATCCCTCTCAGTTCATCTTCCAAACTCCTAAAGATCCAAATATAGGTCTTAGTGCAGCCTCTCCCTACTATTTCGCAAACTTTAAGCCTGTTGTGAAGGCGTCACAGCCATTGGAAGCAAGGCAGGTCAGTGTGACAGTGTGACATAATCACAAGGGGTATGCAAAAGTTATTTTTTAAACATGGTCTTATATCCTACAGATAAGGTCTGCTAGGGACCCCCCCTCCTTCTATATAAGGCAGGTTCCCACACCCGATATGGTAAATCTAATCTACCTGGGTCTATCATCAACTTGAGCCACCTTACCCTCTCCCCTTGCTTTCCCTTCATCAGTGTCTTTTACCACTGTGGACCTGTACTCCAGCACTGAAGATGATAAGATAGTACAGATAAGGGTGAGATCAGTAACCTAGTATCAGTAGCTATAACTTATAGGCCTTACATACCCTCAAATCATAGTAGCAAGCAGAAAATGTTGAATTCTAGAATAGACTTGCCTTTTTCTTAGCACCTACAGACTCTCAGGCCTTAGATTCACACTGTAAGGCCTCAGAATTGTCCCAGATACTGTCAAATCTGTATATATATATCCTACTGATAAGGTCCTCTAGGGACCCCCCCTCCCCCTACCCTGTGTGGGCATTTAAATTTTTGCATACCCCTTGCATAATCACACTTGATGGCAATGAGCACTGTCAGTGGAGAATGGATGCAGGGAGAGATGGATCACTCGCAAGGTTCTCTAGTACAGCAGAATTGTTAGCAAGCTAGTGAAATGGTGGTAGCTGAGAGTTTACCTCTCAATTCCGTGTTTTTTGGAGAAAAAACATGTCCTAACAGACAGTTGAGGAAAACAGCAGAACATGAATGAGTGGACAACAACAGCATCTTGTATGTAAGACAAAGCAAAGCATTCAAAAGTTGAACCTAATTGTTTCTAAGCAAAGGGCAATCGAAATATGGATCCACGTACCTTTCCTTGCTGGTTCATTCCCGGACTTTCAGAACTCCAAGCCTTGGTATCAGAGCAGGCCCTTCAGTGTATTTCATGATTTTTGAGTTAATGATGAACATGTTGTGGTGGTTGGAGCAAGGTTCTCGGTGTGACACTGTAACAATCATAGCAATCAAAGATGAACCAAAGATGGGCCAATGAGCATGGTTCAGTTGGGGAAGCCTAGATGCAGGAACAGAAGAAGGTCTTTGCAGAGGTTGGAGAGCGTCTGAGAGGAGATATGACATACAGAGCATTTTGAATCCATTTGACACACAATGCCTGTCACAAGTCCAGTCCAGAGAACAGGATGGATTCACCTACTGCAGAAACAAGCAAGTCAGAATATTGTGACAGTGTATGGGTAAGAGGAGGGTGGTATTTGAAATCCCTGCTGAGATAATGATGACTGAATTATTCCAATGGAAGAGCTCACCAAGGAATGGACTAAAAAGCACTCCTGAGGTGCAGAAGGAATGCAGATATTGCCACTATTCTTTGTGGAGGCAAGGGTGTGACAGATAACACCAACAACGAAATTGAGCTATGATTTTGTGGGGAGGCAAGTTTTTTGTGTCTGAACCGAGCAGAATGAGCCTTTACATTGGTCAGCAAAGTTGGAGGGAGAATACCAATGTACATACTACCGGAGGAATTTCCAAAATCAGAACTGAAAACGCTCATTGTCATTGGCACTCAAGTGCTTGTTGCTGGGCATTTCCTGATTTGGGACAAGCAGGTGTTCACAATTTGCTCCTCAAGTTGGCAGTGGCCTGGTTCTGGTGAAGAGAACCCGCATTGACGGATTTTTGTTCAAGCGCTTGTGCAAAGCCTTAAGGCTAGGCAGAGGAAACAAAGCATGATAAAATCTGTCAGTCAGGCCCAGAGCTGTACAAGAGTTATACAAATGGAAGGCTTCAGACTGAGCGGAGAGTATGGCGACAGCTAAAACTGTTAGTAAAATAGAAGTGCGATAGCAAACATGTGATCTCGAACTGACTTTTGCCTCTTCAACGCTGTCTGTTCATGATAGTGAAAATGGTATTCCTACATCAGAATCCACCCTCTGCCAGTAATTTATATGCTTGCATCATTCCCAATTTGACCATTCCACAATAAGTGATGGTAGGATTTGGACTACATTCAAGTTTACATGTTATATTGATGTAATACAAATGTTATACAACACGGACTAAGTATTCCATATACATCATACTGTCTATGACACATCTCTTAATATTTACAATGTAGAAATGAATTCTGTGGGAGTCAACTTATGTATGGGCATTGCACAGCTCCATTCACATACCATAGGGCCATATCTATGTATATCCACAGTCTTAGCTTGTACCTCCCAGGTACCAACCAAGTACTCCCTCTTGAAGGATCTTGCTGATCAAAAGTACTGCCTCCCATGGCAGTCGGATTCCCAGTCAAGCACTGCCAGTGAGCACGTTTGATGGCATCATTTTGGCATCATTTCAGTTTGTGTTTCAATGATTGTGCTGAATTTACTGCTGTCTGCTTACAGAACTCAGTCATCTTTCTGAATCACTGTACATATATGGAAACACTGCTCCCTGTGTCGAGCTTTGCTGATACAATGTCATGTCACATGCTGTTATATAGACGTGTCACATCTATGATGTGTTGCATCTTTCCTCAGTCATTCTATCACAACGTCTGAGGTGAGACCACTAAACAATATCTAGAAGACTAGGCTAACTTGTACATAGCTCACTGGTCTTGTATATGTATAATATCAGTCATTCTATCACAATGTCTGAGCTCACTGGTCTTGTATAGGATCTGATTTCAACACCCTGATGCTGCTGTTGCACTGTAATGGTCTCCACCTCACCATTTGGGTAGATTCTACGCGCATACTGTATTTATCTGACCCAAAAGTTGTCCCCTGTCCCCCCAAACTGGGAACTGAACTAACAAAGGGGCCCCCTTTCTCAGCGGCTGGGAACTAAGGAGGGGGGGACAGCCACTTAATTATGTAATAAGCGCTCAGGCACTCAAGAATGCGTTGACCACGTGGAGTGAACTAAAATAATTGTCGACCTATTGCTGTCTTTTCTGAAGGTGTCTAGAGCAGTCTATACCAAGCAGTAGCCTCTATACCAAACAGACCATTACATAACACTAATGTAGGGAACCAAGGCCCATTCTCGAGGTTGGGAACCCAGAGTTAAGTGGGGACACTTATGTAACACCCATGGGAGGGAACCTATGGTCGGATAAATACAGTATGTTGAATCATCATATGCATCATCATCTCCATTGATGAGACAATGAGGTTCTGTTCTGCATCTGTGATATTGCTGTACATCAGTGCCTAACTAACCTGTCAAACTGTGTTGAATTCAGATGTTATCTATTTATCCTTATGATCATCACCTCAGGTGTTGTTGCCTTAGTGATTTGATTGAGAATCAATACAGCAGTTTCAGAAATACAACTTATTAATGGGATTCAATCCCTGCAGTCTGAGCTTCAGCTTAAGTTCATTTTTGTAGCCCTCATAATGACAGAAGAGATGGAGGGAGTTATTCCAGTTTGCCTCCTCATCCCTGATACCCTTTCTTGAAATCCTCACATCAGTTACATTGGTGATGCTATTTTCCTCTCCATCACAATCACAGTATCTTGGAAGCTTCTTGATTTCATGATGTAGAATTGCTTATAAGGATGGTATTGAATCTGCTTTTGACATCTCTTTGTGTGCCACATCCTGCTTTGACAATGTCCTGCTCAGATACAGACCCCTATTGTGTCTCTTACCTAACTCTTGTGCTTCCACTACAACAAATTCTGGTAGGAACAGCTGCTGAGTCAATTGCATATGGTATGCTTAATTCCTCAACATACATACATACTCAAACAGTGAACAGGTTGTTTTGTTATTGTTGCTACTCAGGCAATCTATCAGCTTATGTAGGTGAATCAAACCCAGAACTCTACTGGCTCACAGCAGAATTCAGGCACCAAGGCATTCCATCAACTACCTCTAAAAGATGTCTTCTTGTGGCAGCATTACTTCTTTTCAGCACAGCTACCATTACCTATGCTCTGGACCTTGTTGTTGATGGGATTGACAACATCAAACTAGGACCCTTCAATGCAGATTCTGGTGCTGTATCTCTTGCAAAACAACTCAGTGCACCTCAGATAATCTTTATACAGATCAATGTCAGTCATTCTTGAACATTCTTATTTTTATAGTACATTTGTACTGATGCTATTGTGGTGTGGCGGGCTTGGGCTGTATGTCAAAGTGCACTCTCCCATATGATCCTGGCTGCTTGTCTGTTTGGAACTATTGGTATCTCTTTCTGTCACCTTTCACTGTTTTTCTGATTGTTACAAAGTGTGTTCATTTGTGGAAGGTGCCTTCCAAATCAAAGCTGGACCATTTGCTGGAGCCACCCAGATGTACCACTGGATTTTGATATCATTATCGCTATTGCTTTACTGGTAACAAATGCTGTTGCTACACTGATGATCCTTCCCAAGACATGGTATCATATATACTTATCTGTTACATGTAAAAGCTGACTTCAATCAGGAAGTATCACATACAGATGAAAGTTTTTCAGAAACAAAAAAAGTCTACTCAGGTTGAACAAGTCTTGTGTCTTCTTGTCAAATCTGATCTCACTATGGGTATGTTTGTCAATTGCTCTTAGTGAGGTGGGACTTCTTGATAACAGGTTCTGGATCTGTTCACTGTGGTCATTAAATCCTGTCCAGTGATGCTGACTGCAGTCATCAACAGTATCCTACCCCATATGTCTGTAAGTTGCTTAAGTACTATGACTACAACTAATCTCAGGTCAAGGCAATGTACCCTCTCATAATAGTATTCATTGTGCAGCATCAGAAATCAATTGAGCACTCTATGCAAGATGCTGTATCCCATTCAATCCAATTTGGATCAGTCCAGCCCAATACACAACACCACCACTCGACCTATGGGATATCAATCATTGAAACCAACAGGACTCAAATTTTACAGAGTGGTCATGATCAGGAGTCTCAGTTGCATGTCAGTGAGCCTGAATTTGCAGTAGAGGAGGAGATAGGGGCAACTTCTGGAATTGGAAAGGAAAAGATCTGAGTACAGTAGTTAGTGGTCTTAGTAGCTCAGAAATTTGTGTAATTATTTTGTCCTGAGATTTATATATGTACCTCACAAATGTCAAATTTCTACTTTAACTCAGTAGGTTGATAGTAGGGTTGACCTTTAGTCCATTTTCAAGTTTGAGTCTCAATTGTTTGTTATAGAAGTCAAATAACTCATGGTGTTCATGATTTGGAGCCTGCTAAGGTCATACAATATTACCTTGCTGAAATCCATTCAACTATTTCTGAATTGGCTTGCCTGAGACAAACTCCCAATGCATCAGCAATAAAACCAGTGATCAGGACATAGGATGCTGGCATTCAATATAGTCCTAGCAGCACACAGTTCTACCTAGACTATACAGCACTACATTCACTACCCAAAAAATGCTGTACTAGGTGTGAAAAATGGTTTTCCTGATGTAAATCACACCATACAGTACTTCCATTGACAAGAAGATTAAACTGTTGGATGTGTGGAAGCACTCCAAGCAATTCATACTTCCAAGTCAAATGATTTTACTCTCCAATGGTGGATCACTGAAGGCTTGATTGTTGTGAGCTAAGAGAAAATGTAAGTCTCAGTTGTAGTGAATAGAAAGACAACTATATTGTCTGTAGTTACCTAAGAGATAATGTAAGTCTGGAAGATATAAGTCTATAAACCAGTATATAATAAATCAACCTCAGTCGCAGTGAATAGAAAGACAATTGAGGCCTAATATAGGAGTTGAAACATGTAAGATAATCCGAAAATAGAAATGATTGACTTATTTGTAGAAGTCCATATACCGAGTGGTAGGGTATCTGACAACATTAATCAGACATGCAAAATTTGATTACACAAGTAGTGATAGTATCCTCCATTTACAAGTGCATTTTGCATCCTCTGTGTTCTCAAGCCCCTAAGTACAGAAGGCTCCACTGACAGTTGCAGTACAGCAAGTTGAGATGCAACATTTTCGTGGTCTTTGTTACTCAATCGTCATCCGGTCAGATTGTCACCCTGAGTGACAGAGTCTCTAACAGAATTCAAGAGCTCGAGCCTCGAATTGATCAAGGATTGATTGTGATAACAGAAAGCAACATGAGTCGAACTGTCCGTGATGAGTATATGCGAGTGAAGACACCTGAGGGAGCGATTTGCGGGTATTATTATTTTTCAGTTTCACCAGAACACTAGCACAAAGTGGTGGTATGATAGCTAATGCCACCTTGAGTGAGTTTTATAAATCTTCCGTCTGACTTGCCCACAAAGTCTTTCTTATGCAAGGCCTCGAACTTCAAACTCCAGATTCTCTTTTTTTTCTTTGAAAACTGTCGTTATGAGGGCCCCAAAGTGCCTTTTGAATCAAGTTCAAGCTTTAAATCGAAGGACGAGAATGATAATCGAGAATTGAATGCTCACGCACTCGAGTATTCACGCATGCGGGGTTAAACACAATGCAAATACATTCAGAATTGAAGAACGACCACTTCAAGTTCGACACTAGGCTCGGCTCGGCCGGCTTGGCTAATGGTAGCGACTCAAGCCGAAGCCGGTACTTGGAAAGACTTGAGTAGTAAATGCGATACAAGTTCGTCCCTTGACTACCAGAATGAACCCGTCTAGCCAACAAATTCATCGTAGTCTGACTCGCCGCATAACACGTATACCCTGCTGGAAACTCTGGAAGCCAAGCATAGACATCACTCGCAGTAGCTTGAATTTCGGGTTTGAGCTTGCTTTGAGTAAGTGGGTACTTAGAATGATCGGAACTTTTCGGAAGAGAGTTAGTGTTCCGATTACGTGATGATTGCCACGCCGGCGCGGCCCCGCGGCACACTCAACTATGGCCATGCAAATGTATGGCCATGCAAATGCACATTTATTCCCACGTGCGCGCCGTCAAGTTTGCGCGTGCCGGAAGTGAGAATATATTTATATAAGTGCTAATATCATCATGTAAACATAGATACTATACATACTTGCTTGAATAATGGTCAATGGGCAATATAATCCGGGAATGTGGACTGAACGACCTGATTTCGAAAGTAACTCAGTCACATGTGACTCTCAGCATTCTAACGACTTGATAGGGGCAACATTATCCAATTGGAGGTCATCTAAGGTACAACGAATGTCCATAACTATCACGGTATGTATATACTTGAATATGAAGGATCATGAACATAAATCAGACCGTAGAGTATGTAATGAATGATTGTTGAAACGAGTGCTTACTAGGTTAAATGAGTGGATAGGTAGGCTCACTGAATCTAGGATGGAATATTAAGGCAATATGAAGCATCCCAGGGGCTGACTAGCTCAGCGAGTTCATCAAGGGAGAGGGGTAAACTATAACCTGAGAAGACGATTCGAGGAGCTGGTGTAAGCTTATAATGACTGATTTCTGTGGTATTCCCAGCTAGTCAGACTTGAAGGACACTATTAATCAGATTCATACCTGTCGTTGTAGTAAAACGAAGCCTTTTTGATACGTGAGACTCTGAGGGTGTACCGATCTCAGCAACGTCAAGCTTCCGCTTTTGAGAGCTGGAATGTGTT
Source organism: Megacollybia marginata (assembly GCA_003313965.1). Lineage (NCBI taxonomy): Eukaryota > Fungi > Basidiomycota > Agaricomycetes > Agaricales > Porotheleaceae > Megacollybia > Megacollybia marginata. The sequence continues at coordinate 24,044 of QLOY01002104.1, forward strand.
GTCATTGAATGTGAAGGATCTTGAATTGCTGATGTTGGAACTTGGATTTTGGCATCTACCGACTGTGATATTTCCATTATGGTAGGATACATCGGACTCACCTGAGTTGTTGATAGGTTCGCGATCGGAATCAGAACCATGCAAAGAACCATGCACCAAATTTAGCTCAGACTCTGATTCGGACCGATTGCTGCTTGAGTCGAGATCCATGTCATCACCAGCGTCAGAAACTTGAGATCCTCCATCTGAGTTCGACTCTGAATCAGACTCCCGTATCTCTTTCCATGACTCGTAGATGTTGTCAGGGATACCACAACGAAGTGCTGCTACTATGTAAGTAAGAACAAACAGTGAAAGAAAACGAACCAATCCAGATAGTCGAACTAGCTACACCCGATTTAGCTGGGCCTTTATGTCTGAAGAGCTCCTGACCATCACCCTTGAGCGGAACAACTGCAAGCTGCTTCTTGTTAGGCACCTTACTCAGGAGGACCCAGTGTGAGCTTGCTCTGGACTTTAATTGGGTGTGCGTCTTGGTCGAATACTCCATCGCTTGAGGGAACAGATTATGTAACCACTCTCGTAGGTCCAGGTCTTGTTGAACGGTGGTATATCTCGTGTTTTTGCACAACCATGATTGACCAGGTGAGTGATTGCAAGCTTATTTGGTGCCACATCGTCTTTCAGTTCTGATTTCTATTTGGACAAAGCTCAATGTCTCGTAGAAATAGATTATGAAGTCACCTTAATCCCAGATCGAACAATCACTACATTTGACACTTCATATAGTAATCGTTCCGCTTTCGGTGGCACACCAGAACTGGACTTTCTGGCCTAAAATCGATTCAGTAAGCCATGAAGTGATGCGTACATGTCAACCATTACCTTATTAGAGTTAGTTTTTGCCTTTTTGGTTTTTGAACCTCGAGCAGAAGAATGCGATGAAACTGAAGGAGCTTTGAACGCTTTCAGCACCTCTTCACGAGCGTCTTCCTCTGACACCTTCAGTATTTGATTGGACTCGGAGGAAGCTGACTTCTGATCCGAAGAAGCAACTGTCATGCCACTGTGTTTTCCAAAAATGTCACGAACGGACAGCTCGGGCCCGGAACATGTGGCAGACTCGGAAGTTAACACAGAAAGAGCTGTCACCGGACTGATGTCAGAAGCTCGCTTTGGATGCTTGGATATTCCATGAGCGCATTCAAGGCAAATTGCTGGATTATCAGGAGAAGGGGAGTGTGCTTCGCAGTTGCATGGGTCAGCTCCCTTACCTCTGCAGGTCTCAATGACCGACATTGGACCAGCCATCGCAGAGTCAGACCAGCAAGAACAATGAAGCGCACTCAAGATGAACAAGAATCCAGTACACATCTCCTGCTTCTTTAAATCCCACATCGCGTATCTATCTTGACAACATGAGGATTATGACGTCTAGTATCCAAATTGAGTAAGTACGCTCAACGCTTGAACCCACTGAATAGCACGTTGCTTCCAAATGGGATCAGCAAGCGATAGAATGATCGGCTTTTTTCGACCTCCTACAACCAATGTCTCTGTATCTGGATACAAACCATCTGCCCATTCTTCAGGCAAAATACCAAAACCTGATGGGATAATCCCTCGTTCAACAACCTCTGCGAGTACCTTGTTAAATTTTTGCTTTGCTTGTGGATCGTTCTGAAAGGGGTTGGCCTTAGTCTATTTGTTGTTTGGGGGGTGTTGACTGGCGACTCACCTGATTACATAATCTTCGAAATCAATATTTGGCCACCGCAGATCACTACAGATTGCTGGGACCAGCATACACACCAAATGGGTCATCTGAGAGCCAAAGCTAATCAAATTAGCATGCTTGCTGAGGTACGAGCATATAATACTGCCCGCGTTGGTCCTTGTCACAGTGTTGTGACTTGGTCGTAACACATTTTGGGATGGCTACTGGAGCTCGTTTCGTACCTTTGTTGGTCTCTAAAAGTGTCATAAGAGACTGATAGATACAGTATCAGTAGCTCCTAGCCCTTAGTTTGTCCTAGAGAGACCATAAATCATTCAAAAAGATGATTATATAATCAAGTCAGTCACCAGTAAATGAGGTCACATTTTCGACAGACTCAATACACATCACACGTCCAAATTTCGTGATCGTGTATTAGTCTGTTTAGAAGAGACTAGGTTGGCCTGGCCTGGAACCGGAACAGCCTCGTGTTTAAGGTTCGAGCGTTGATGATGCTCAATCGTTTCAGTAAGTGGCCCTTCCACATGCTCATCTGGCGGATGTCCAGCCCCTGTTTCTCCCAGACCCCGATCAACTCGGCCATCGACACCATAGTACTTAGTGATGGTGTCTGGATGGATCCCTTTGCATTCATCCTGGTAAGCACTGTATTTGATTTTGCCAAGCATACATAGATCCTATGAGATTAGTCAATGTATTGTGCAATGCTTAGTAAATGAAAGCACATACATTGGGACTTTTGTTGTGGGTGCTCTCACTTCCATGATTGGTAATTCCACATGGTCTGGAATTCCATCGCATCTATGTTGATGTCATCAAGAAACAGGCTGTGGAGCAGCCAAAGATGTTCCGGCTTGGTCGGATCAAGACAATGCAGCCTCTCGAGCCTTGTAAAAAAAACTCGCCACCGTCGGACAAACTGTGTGCCAACTTCAACCCAGAGACGTTCAATACGTGTGTTGTGAGTTGATCTGAAGATGGTTCAATCAATAGTACAATTATAACACTAAAATGCGTACGATCCCCAAATAAACGAGGCACGATTTGGTCCGTTCCTCATGACCATATAAACTGAGACAGCAAGGTTCTCGGATCTGCGATCACCACGCATACGTGAAGGCATTCCATGGCCCTTCACAGCATCTAAAAAAAGATCCAGAACAGTAGTAGCACGATTATTTGTGCTTGCTCTGATTACTGTTACCTGCCCATATACAATCAGTCAGAGCATTTTGAAACAGAATCCATACCAGACGACTATAACCGTCAATAAACCCGTGGATCACGATGCCCCATCTAATCAGCTTGTGATGGCCGTCCAAATGCCATAGACTATTCGGTCGTTTTACCCGATACTTTCGTCTCCGGATGCTTTTCTGTTGCTGAAGTGTTTTCCCCAAATTGTCTACTCGATGCAGCGAGGCCCTAACACGTCGCTCCTGCACACGTAACCCATGACTTCAGAGAAATCTGAGAAGGTAGCACAGACCAGACTCAGGTCGCTTGCTTTTGAAGGTGCGAGTCAGGATGTCCAGATCAGCATTGCTGAGTTGTGTATACTGTCGAAGAACATTGTGACGCTTCATATAGAGATACAGAGTGTTTCGGTGAACACCGAGCAAGTCGGCAATTTCCTGCTTCTTCAATTGCCGGTAATTGGATGTTGCCTCATGTAAGAAGTCCAGATCAATGATTTTTTTAGGACGACCACGTTTCCCATTCGGTAGAATTTTGACAAGTTTAGGGATGGAAACATCTGCCTCATCGCTGAAGTACCTACTTCAGCCGATTAATAAACAGCATGAAGACACTCACTGTCCTAGAGCAGCCTCTTTTACTCGATGTAAATCTCCCAAGATCTTCGCTCCATTCCTCAGCCATTCATCAGGCAGAAATCTGTCAGGATTAGTCTTCATCTCTAGTTCCAGTGCTTCTAAAAGAGAAAGCGCATCAGATGAGATTGTGTCGATATGAAAGGCAACGCGTAAAGGGTCTGAATCTTCCTGATTGAGCACCCTAACTGCATGTAGATAGATACTGCTGATTGACTCATGAGCAGCACGTAAATTAGGAGACCACTGTCCGGATAGTGGCTGAGGGAGCGAGGGAAAGCAAGGCGGCAACACGGACATGATGGATTCGAAGTCAAGTTAGTGAACTGAGTGCAGGGCTCTTATACGTTTTTGGTTACCGGTCCGATTGGCAGATGCCTGTTATATACACAGATGTAGTAACTGATCTGCTTGATGGCTACTCGTACTGACATAGATGTGTTGTGGGAGGAAGCACCTGGTAACACATATCTAAAGGTGCGTCATATCAATTCAGGTGGTACAGATCTGACTTACTCATTGAAGTGCAACAACATATTGTATCTCATCGATGTGAAACGACTTGGCAGAGCTTCGATTTTTCTTGATGGATTCTCGATTGAACACAGTCCAGTTGAACAGCTGATCAACTCTGAGAACAATCCTTACAATCTTGGGAGTCACGAGTCTCTACAGCAATATGCATTTGAGACATTTGCACTGATTGCACATGGAGCGCAAGTCTCATTTTGGATTCATCCGGTTTTTAATTAGTATGCTTCAGTCATGTGGATGTTAAACGCCCACGGTCCGTTGAAGAATTGATCTCTCTCTTTGATGCCGCCAAATTACTCCTTGCCTCCAATCTCCGGTCATATGCAATCGATTCCATCCCTTTTTTCCAATTCAGAAATTTCGGACCTTATATTGTCAATATCTGCTTGAAGTTTGGTATCCGCACACACTTTAAGCGTGCATACAAAGAAATGGTCAATATTCCGTGGTCACTCATCAGCCCTGAGAACATTGCCTCACTACCACCACATATATTGGTCCGAACTCTCTATCTTCAGGAGGAGCTTCGCATTCATACAGCCAAGGTTGCATTGGAGGAACCGTCAATCAACTCCCATCATCAACGATGCCATAATATTGAAGGTTGCAATGAAGATTGGCATGCATTGTGGTGGAACCTTGTCGGAACAGCTCTGTTGAATGGAAGGAATCCGACTACGTACCTTGAAGCAATCAAACGGCTGCGAGATGCCGAAGATGTAGGCAGGATGGATTGGGCATGTTTTGCCACTGGTGTGAAGACGGCTGAGACGGCTGAGGGCTGGGGACATCGCTACAAACTCATTGACACAGTTGCAATGGAATTGGAGCAAGGTATTATTGAAGACAATGGGATGTCTAGGGCAATCTCTATGTGATCAATAACATCTTTCGACTTACTTTCAAGTCGAATTCACGCCGAGAGTCACGTGTCACCGGTAAGTTAGTTCGGAAATTGGATTGCTCAGTGATTAGATAGCTCATTATTCAGACAAGTCACAATTATGTATGCCATCTACATTTACATGATGGTACTATGACTTATATGAGTATATTCTCACTTCCGGCGCGCACGTTGTAGTAGGGTGGGATGACCCACTGGTCATCAACCCCTCCTTCTCACCTTTTGTTCATACTCCTCATTATACCATGTTGATACTGACCTTATCTAGATACTATGACTATGCCACTCACTATGCTTACCCCTTCTTGATACTCAATAATTTGATATACCACTCTAGACTCTATTTCGACTTCATTCTATCATCACCACCCAATTCATATCAATATTTCTTCCCACATTGAATTCACTGATTCTACATATTCTATGGTACCTCGTTTCCTTCTTGATTACTTGTCTATCTCACCAACCAAAACTGATGAATGCAAGTATTAGCACCCATCAGATCATGGATTCAGCTCGCCCCACTGGCTTGTAGCGACATGATTCTGACAGTGAGCTGCGGTACTAGTATCCTGATGTGGAGGAAGGTCTATATACCATTGGGAATACCCCACAACATTTATTTGGTCTTAGTTACCAATTTTGTACTTAGTTACATAATCGATCAACCCTTGAGCCACAACTTCGAGCACCGAGAAACTGAGCACACCCATTTGAGGAGGTCTCATTCGGGCATGACCAGAGTAAGATTTAGAGTAGTTTACTGACATTTCCAGAGTACAAGAGAACTCCCAAAAGCCCCAAACATCGCACTATCCCCTTCCTCCCTTATATCCCTTCCTTCAGCCCGACCATTCAGACCTCGGTCCCCGCTTGGACCAACCTTCTCTTCTTCAACGTGGGAATAAATGTGCGCGCCGGAAGTTCAGTATATGTTTATGAGTGATACTATCATGCTGTGGATGTAGATATCATACATACTTGCCTGCATAATGATCAAATAGCTATCTAATCGCTTGAAGACCAGTTGAAGACCCGAATTCGAAATGAACTCGGCATCGAAGGTCACGTGTGACTCTCGAACGTTCTCTTCAAGACGTGTTTCTTACTTTATAGGGTGTCAATATCTCTAGACACACTTCAAGCATACAAAAAAATGGATCTCGTGGTCAGTAAACATTGGGGCATAGGTTTTTCATCAACTTTGCTACTGACAGCTACCGACAGCTACTGAATATCTTATTAGCTACGGTCAGAATTGACGATTCGACCACGATTCTGACAACAATTTTGATCCGATTCTGGAACGATTTTGATGTCAGAATCATGTGAGAATCGGCCTCGACTCTGACTGTCAGGCTTTGATTTCGTGAATGTTCGTGCTCGATTCCACTGGTTTCCTCTTCATCTGTGCTGC
>QLOY01002106.1:0-21521 GCA_003313965.1 Megacollybia marginata
AGGTGTCACACCCGAGTCACATCATCTGACATCTGCGGATCGTGCATGTCGCCTACCTTATATATGTTATGTTGGAGCTATGACATCATTATAATGTTTCCATGACATAACAACCAATGGTGGAGTATGTGACATCATTAATTGCAAGATCAATGTTGTCAGAGCATAGACTCAAAAAATTGTCTATATGTGACACCATCACTATTTGTGATTTAAACAAGATTAAATAGGGCTCATCATAAAGGTCACATGAAACACTCTTTTGCCACCATACACCACTTTTTGCCTTGATGTATATTTAGCTCACAATTTGCCAATCTTCTTTAAACAGCATAACATGTGGACCCCACTGTGTGTATAGGTACCCTAGACCAACATGCACATGGCAGGATCAATGCACCCAGTCCTGCCCTTTGACTTATCAACAAAAAACCAGCAGCAGGTGCATTGCTCCACATTTGGTTGCTGCTGGCCTCTCCAGTCATGCTGCAATTTTGTTTAATAGGCTATTTTCATTACATGTGTAGTGGCTGGATTCAAAATAAAAAATTCTGATAAATATAGGAAAAATACATAAAATTAACAATGCCCAGCTTGCTCTATGTTCATTTACATGAGCACTCCCATTTACATCAGAATGCAGTGCTGGGAACAATGGGAACTGCATCAAGAATCCAGCACGACGAAGGGTGATTGGTTGATCAATTGACATTGACAACGGTGGGTAAGGAGGGTGCATCAGGAAAAACCCTTTTTAACCTGGATGCCTCAAGGTTGACCTGGATCAACCTATGTCAACCTTGGTCAGTCCCAGGTTTAAGTCTCAATTTTCAGGTCAGCCAGGTCAACCTAAGTCATGTCTAGGTTAGCCCAAGTCAACCCAGGTCAGCCCAGGTCATGTCTAGGTTAGTCCCAGATCAGCTCAGGTTGACTTAGGTTGACTCAGGTTTACTCAAGTTTGCCAGGTTTGCCAGGTCAAAAAGGGTTTTTCCTGATGTGATGGATGCAGCATTTGGTTGGTGGGGTGCATTGTTTGGTTGGTGGGGATGGGGCATTTGTTTGATAAGAGCAGTATTTGGTTGGGGCATTCATTTGGTGGGGTGTGGTGTTTGGTTGGTGAGGATTAGGGTTAGTGTAGCAGTCTGCTGGTGGTGGTTTTGGGATTGGTGGTGAGTTGGTGGTTATGGCATGGGGTCAGTCAATAGAGGCAGGTTTGCAAGCGGGGTGGTGATTGATTGTGGTGACGTGGCAACAGAATAACAGTTTCAGAAGTGATTTCAGACCCTAGGGATGGACCTCATACATAGCCAGGTATTAGTGGTCACTCACCTGGCTTTGGAGTGGACAGAAATTGTCAAATATGACATGGATGTCATGCACATGATCAGCTGAAGCAATCTGATTGGCTTGACAGACTGGTCATTTGATAACCAGATGTCCTTTTCACTAGAAAAAAACTCTCACCAATGCTATATACTAGCGGTGAGGCTCTACTGATGTATAGACAGCCTAAGGATCGCTTATGGGTGGCAACGATCAAAAAGACGACAGAAGAAAAAATGGATCTAGTGAGAATACACAGTTAAGTGCTCCAGAGCAGAGAGAATGCAACTCTATTACCTAGCGAGAATACACAGTTATTAGGGCTAGGTAATCATAAGAAACTAAAACACAGAACTAAAAGGAAATAGGCATACTGCTCCAGAGCAGAGAGGATGCAACTGTGACTGAGTGACTATATAAAGAATGATCATGTGGTATACTCATCCTTGCCAATGATAAGTCCCACTGTAACATGATGCTACAGAATGTAAGTATATAATAATAACATTCAATTGGTACTATAGTTCAGAGAGGCATAGTATGTCTCTGAGCTACAGGAGGGTCTGAGCATGTACCAACTTACCATCCAACTGAATCCAACTACCTCATATAACTTCTCAACCTGAATGAATGGACTATTTCCAATGAAGTTAAAGTACTTGCCTGATAGGAATGATTGTATGGACTGCAATGCTTGTTGATGATGAAGGCCTATGTGCAAGGCCACTCAGACTGGCTACCTGTGAGCCAATCAGCTCAACTCAGCATCCACGTGCATGGTTGGCTGAGGCTCAATGCCAACTCAACACTGTTCAGATTTGACCATCAAGACCTTAAGAATGATTCTCTGGAGAGCTATTGAGAATTATTAAGTTGGAGGTCAAGTAGAAAAGGTTGCAAGTTGATCATGACTTGGCTTATATAAGGGGTGCTGGTTCCTGACTGCCGCTACCTTAGCACAATTTCAACTGAAAGTACACCAGGAATATATTCTAAGAGTTAGGTATAAGGCACAGAATAAAGTATAAAAATAAGGCCAGCAACATCCGGCAGGGCCCACTACATTTTCTAATACAGCTACCACCCATCATTCAGTACATTGTTGATGCAGTTTGCACTCTTACAATTAGGTAGAGCCCTCCAAACCAATCCAGACCATTGCATTAATGACACCAGCTGCGGCTCTGCAATTGACTCATCGTACATGAAGATTCATTGATTGCTGAAGTCAGAGATGTGTCTTCAAAGTGGGACACAGTCATCCACATGGAATTTGCCAGTCGGAATTTGACACATTATTCTGCGCCATATGCATGAACAGATGCCTGTTGTGCTCCTAGTCCCCAAGACAGTGACTCTGTCTTCAAACCATGGATGACTGTAGGTGGACCATCAATGACAGCTGCCAGGTACAAAGAGCCACACATTTCCCCAATGACATACACCATTTCTGTTGTGGTTTCTGCAGCTGCAATTACTGTAAAAATGTCTGACCTCAATGCTGCAAGAATGGTGAGAGGTTCCAGTCTCCCCTATGCTGCATGAATCCAGCAATCTAGAGCACCTGCGAGTGGTACACCCATTTGCCTTTGCAGACATTCCTCAAAGCTTGTCCAACCCATGTAGTTTCAAAACTGACAAAGTCGTTCAAAGCCAGCATAAATAGATGAAGTGAGTCTAATTTGTCTCAAGGCACCACTATTGTCCATGGAAGATCATAGTGATCTTTTCACTGTTCCAGATAGAAAACATCCAGTAAGCACATACCAAACACTGCACCTTCCACTGACTGCAGCCTTTGCAAGAATGAATCTGTGAGGAGTCCCTGTAGGTATAAACCACTGTAGCACAACTCTTACTGTGAGGTTGCATTGCAATGTAGGCTGGCATTAGCCTGCAGCATATTACATAGTCACTGCAGTGCCCCTACAGTGCAAATAATCCCACCCACAGTGCAACTCTACTCAGCTGCAGCAAATATCATTTCAGCTGGATCCAATAGCCCATTTGCACTGCAGCCAATTCTGAATATTCTGCTGTGGTCCATTTGTCTGCAGCCTATTCAACTTTTTTGCTACAGCCCATTCTGACTATTCTGCTGCAGTATAATTCCGTAGTACTGGTAGCATTCCTCTGCAGCTGATTAATTTGCTGCACTGATTTGCAGCCTGATATTTGGCTGAACCCCACAGCCAATTACTCAGACTTTAAATTTGCCTGCAGCTGATTTCTGCAGTCAATTTAACACTGCAGTCAATTACTACTCAGGCTTTGAATTTGCCTGCAGCCAAATTTGGTGTTATTTTGCTGCAGGGTGACTCCCTTGCTCTGCAGCTGATTATTTCAGCTGGCCATTCATTTATTCTCATTGTTTGACTGCAGTCTAATTCTATAACCTTTCCTCTGCAGCCTATTCCCCATATTTCACTACAGGCTGTTCCCTTACTCTGCAGCCAATTCATTGATTTGCACAATTCAAACCTAAGTTCATTTGGCTGCTGCTGAAATCTGTTTATGCTGTCATCCTGAGTAATCACTGCAGCCAAATCAATCTATTACAACTCATATACTAACTCCTCCAAAACATCACTATCACCATGAGTCTCGTCAAGCTCCACTATAAGCTCTGGCCAACTGAAGATTCCACAGAGTCCTTACTAAGCATTGCCAACACCTCCGCCACTCGAGCTCAAATGGCATCCCACTTGGCAGACCATAACTCACCTCGTTTCTTCACCTGCTCTCTTTCATCTTCATCCACCATGCAATGTATAACAAGGTCTGAACCCACCAGCCATTCCTTTGCCTTTCAAGCCAACTGATATCTCATTGCATGCTGTGTAATCTTGGCCTGGTTTTGATCTAGAAGCTTCCTCATCCTGGTTACAGACCCCTGGTGACAGCTATGGAAGCTCTTGTATGTCAGGAGCCTTGACTTGACAATAAGCTGGCTACAGAGGCCATCAAGGCTGGTACAACATTGACCATTCTGCAGTTTGAGCTCAACTTCATCTAAGTCAAACAGAACCCCCCATTTTTTCGAGCATGCAGTGGCAGGTCAGAAGGGAAGATGATAGGAAGCTTTTCAGCTTCTGGGATAGGTAGAACTCTGCTGTTTTTGTCTTTGTTATGAAGTCGGTTGGCAAGAGCAATGGGGGCACCAGGGACGTATGCACCTTGAAGCTCACACAATGTTTGGATCTGATGAGAGAGTTGAGTTCAGCAGGATGTGATGTCAGCCAATGCCTTGGAACCAGGGTTTTTTCCCAGAGCTTGTATGTTAAGGGCTAGGTGAACCCTAGAACAAGTTAGTTACATTCAAATCACTACACTTTATGCTTACTGTTGGTCCTCCAAATCCAACAATGCTATCATGTATTCAACCAGCATCAACTGACTGTGTTTAGGCATGGACCCTGAAGCAGCCTCCTCCCTTGCCAACTCCAGACGAACATCTTGAAGAGACAAGCCTGCTGCTCTGTTAGTGACATCAAAAGAAAAGCAACCGGTTACATACCAGACTTCTGGTGCAAAAAGGGATGCTTACCTTGACCTGGATTCTGTTTCCAATCCTCCACCACTTTCTTCCATTCACTAACGTCCATTGCCTGATCAGATGAAAATGTTTCAAATGCCTCCCTTTGTAGGACCAACTCCTTCCTTGCCTTTGCCAGCCATCAATGTAATAGAGGACCTTCAGTAGAAGTCAGCATAACACAACAAACTCCAACGACATCTCACCTAAGCCAAAAAGCTTAGTACAATTCCAATACCTCCAATGGTCATCCAATGTATCATGTCGATGTCCAGGACCCATCTCCTTGGTACTCATAGCCACAGGCCCCATCATTGCCTAACTCAGCTCAATACCCTCACTGTCTGTTTGCCCACTAAGCTCAATGAAAACAGGTCTTGACAGGCCAACTTGTGTCTATTGGAGTAGGGGATTGGGAGAGTCGGCATTGAGATTAGATTAGCATGTAGTCACATGACAGAACACAATGGAGTACATGCTTCCGTAGCAGGCCAGATTCCCCTCCACACCGCTCCATCTTGGTGATGACAGTGCGATTTGCACACATGCTTATAGAAGCAAACTGGACAGATATCCATACTGCAGACCCTGTTATCACACAACGCTACCAACCATACAGCAAAGCATCTGTTTTTCACTTTCGCCAGCTATATTTGACCCTAGTCCTACTCCATCAACACTACCTAGCAGCAGCAAATCATCTGAGACAGAATCTTCACCCACAACCTCAGAATCAGACTTCAGTTACAGCACTATACTAGAACCAGACACTCACCGCTGGACACCACCCACATCAGAACCCCCTCCCATTACCACTACACAGACAACTCACACAAATGTGAGAGCCATGCCAGACACCACACCGAGTTTCGGTGGTGGTGTTGATGAGAAACTAGACCCATGGACCTTCATGAAGCAAGTCCATCTATACTTCTTAGGTCACAGCTACACAGATGAGAAGGCTAAAGTTATGGATTTTGCTTTGTTTCTGGAGACTGACAGTGAAGCTGAGAAATGGTATGAAGATGACCTGACGGCTGCTGACAAAGTCGACTTCCAGGCACTAGAGAAAGCGTTTAAAGCACAGTTCCCTCACACGCCAAAAGCGAAGCGGACAGCAGCTGAAATTGAGAGGGAACTGATTGAGATGAGGCTAGGGACAGACGAGTTGGGGAGCAAGGACACTGATGGTGTGTATACCCACATCGCATTTGTAGAAAAGCTTGTGAAGCTCACCAGAGCTGCTAACATCCATACCACTACTTCCTCCATTGTCACTGTCTGCGAGAATCTGCCTTGTATCATCTGTGAGAAAATTGCCAAGACCCAGAAAGACTGGGAAGCATTCACAAAAGCTATCAAGGACATTGAGTTGTCTCATATACAAGATGGGTTAGAGGATGAAAAGGAGCAGAAAAGGGATAAGGAGAAGCTAGAGCAGCTCGAGGCTCGCCTCCAGCAAGCGCAAAATGCTACATCCCCACCGAGTACATCTTTGAAGGTGCTTGCTTGATCACTCACAAACACATCACTTCAGTCACCAGTGCAGCCCTTTCGTGGCTTCTGACCTTCATACAACTCCTCACAACATACCTTTCAAGCACCCAGCCTTACTGAAACCCAATGAGCAACACTACAGGCCAACGTCAGTGTTCTAACACATCACCCAAACACACCCGAAGGTTTTGCTGCCTACCGCAGACAACTCATGGAGTGGGCAGCAAAGTGGGGCAAAGACCAGCTTGTTACCTATCAGACCCCATTCCCACTCACTCCCGGCACCAATCCCGTTTGCTCAAACGAGTGTTTCAAATGCGGAAAAGTCGGACATTGAGGAATAGAATGCATGGAGTCAAATCATATTCCCCCCAAGGAAAACGAGTGGAGATGGCTTTGCAGGCAAGAGCTCAGAACAACAAGAATGACACCAGTCAATTGGGTCAATGATGACGACAATGACATGTCATGGCTGTATACATGAGGCTTTGATAGATATGGGCAGCAGGGAAATGGAGAAGGGTCGTCTGCATAAGTGGCAACCAGACGACCCACACCATTTTGCCTAAATACGGATGGATGGCCTTTGCACAAGAGGGAGCAGCTTGCAGAGGCATTCAAGCTATTGCCCCCACAGAATTTGGACATGATCGCCATAGTACGAATGTACGGTTGGGTTCTCAATCAAACATTGTTGACATCTATTCTGTGGGACTGAGAAAGTGTAAACCATTTGAGATGAAGATATCATTGGTGGGGAGACAAAATACAGTGGTGGAAGTAAAGGGATTGGTTGACAATGGAGCGATGGTTGCAGCCATGGATACCAAGGTGTTCAACCGGTTGCGAGAATCACTAGAGGGTATCAACCCCTCAGGTAAACAGCTACGAATGGCAAACGGAACAGTGGTACCATTGCAAGCAAGATGGAAAGGCACTGTTATCATTGGAGAAGTGAGAGCTCAAGGAGAGTTCGAGGTGTTTGACAGTGGTGGTGGATGGGACTTCCTCTTTGGAAAACCGCTTCTCCAGGCTTTTAACACCTTGCACAATTATGAATGTGATGTCATCCTGGTCAAGGGGTTAGATATACAGTCACACAAATATCACAACTGAGGACAAAAGCAAGTTGGGAGTTCAGGTGGTTGAAGAGGATGATATCCTTGACCCAGCTGGAGAGGAGGGCAATGAAACGGATTCAGAACCAGATGATGACAAGGATTATGCTAGTGAAGAGGAAGAAGAGAGCAATACAAAGCCTGAGTCATACGAACCAGCTCAGAATTTTGAAACTACAACCACAATGGAAGAAGTACTGGATGAGGAAGAAGAAGAGTACATGCTGGAACAACTGGAACAAGCATTTCGACAGGGGAGAAGAGCGGAGCAGGAGAGGCTGCAGCAGATGTTGGAAGAGCAGAAACTTGAGGTGGAAAAGGAATGGGTTGAATATGTCCACCAGTTATGGAAAGAAGACTCACGAGAGCGATAGAAGGAATGGAAAAGAAGTGGGAAACATCGGTGGTATTGTTGGAAAGGCAGGATGTCTACAACAAGCGCACCAGAGAGGTTTGGGAGCTCCATCACTAATGCAAAACCCAAGCCAGAAGTGTCTGTGATTCTCGAAAATACTGACTGCAATCCAGGTGTGGACGTCTTTGAAATCCAAGCAAATACAGGTACTCTGAATGGAGCCAACATCTTCACACGGAATGAAGGTGATAACGGTGCATTTCAGAAGGACCGCATCAAGGCCATGATGAAGCTAATCAAAATTGGCAATGACCTCACACTAGACCAGCAGAATTGTGTAGAAGGTATACTACGGTCATATGTGGACTGCTTCACAATGTCTATTTCAGAAGTCAGGTTGGTTGAAGGCTCAGTTCACCACCTAAACATTCCGAAGGATGCAGTCTTCAGCAAAAAGATTCATCAACGACCACTCACACCACCTCAGAAGCAGTATCTCCATTCCAAAATCGACAAAATGCTGCAAGTGGGAATTGTTGAACCGTGTCACCCAGATCAAGTGAAATGTGTCTCACCAACAACATTGGCACAGAAAGCACATGAAGGAGGTGGCCTCACTCTAGAGGAACTCCAACATCGGGTCAATGATCAGTGTGTTGCCGTGGGTATGGACCCTTACTTTAACCTATCACCACAACCAGAACCTCGCAATTCATCTGATAGCGGAACAAAAACAAAACCCCAGAAATGGCGGATCTGCCAAAATTTTGGAGAAGTAAACAAGGTAACGGAAATCGCACCTATGCCTCAGGGTGACATTCGAACCAAACAGTTAAATGTCAGTGGACACTGGTGGCTCATGCTTTTCGACTTCGCATCAGGTTTTTATGCACTAGAGGTCACTGAGGAATCAAGACCTTATACAGCCTTCTATGTAGAAGGCCATGGCTATTTCTGGTATAAGCGAATGCCCTTTGGTCTCACAGGAGCTCCTTCCAGCTTCATAAACATGACGGCAACTCACCTACATGACCTCTTGGCAGATGGTACCATTGAGCTGTTTGTTGATGATGTTGCAGCAGCAGTCAATGAATTTGAGGATGGTATAGCAAAACTCATCCGACTTTTAGACTGGGTACGAGAACAGAACCTCTCCCTCTCTGCAAGTAAGTCAGAATTTTTTGTCACTGAAGGGATATTTGCTGGGGCCAAAGTGGGACCAAATGGTGTAACATCCGACCCAGCTAAGCTTACTACAATAGTGGATTGGAAACAGCCTTCAGATGCATTGAATTTGGCATCGTTTCTAGGTATAACTGGACATTTTCATGATTTGATCAAGGACTATGCACGAATCGAAGGTCCATTACACGAACTGATCAAACAGGTTCCCTTACCAAGTGGTTGTAATAAATCCACATACCATCGGGTCATGGAAACACACAAGTTACCTGACAAATGGACAGAGCGACACACCAAGGCTTCCATCAGTTTGAAAGTGGCATTGGCTGCTGAACCGGTTCTCAAGGCACCCTGCTGGGATGGTACACCATTCGTCTTAACAACAGACGGGTGCAAAGAAGGCTTTGCAGGGGTACTTATTCAAAAGGTGACCACAGTCCTACCAAACGGGAAGGTGATTCAAAAGAGACATCCGATTGCTTTTGCTTCAAAACATACATCAGCAACTACAAGCCATTCCTTCTCGAGTTTGCAGCTCTCAAATTCTCCCTTGACAAATTCTCTGACATCGTATGGGGATACCCAGTCAAGATAGAAACTGACTGCCAAGTGCTTCGTGATGTCTTGGTTAGTGAGAAGCACAATGTTGCTCACTCTCGTTGGCGAGATGGCATTCTGGCGCATCAAATTGTTGATGTTCGACATGTCCCTGGGAAGACGATGATAGGAATGCAACGGGGCGGGGTCTGCACACGTGCGGGGCTGTCGACACCTGAGGCAGGCGCTAGGAGCGAGCGGAGGCAATGGCTGAGGGAAGTCGCACGGAAAGCAATCCGCAACACAACCCACAAACAGCACCAAAACACACACTAACTAACTCCTACTGAGATGCACTAGTCTCTCTTTATATTCCGGGGGTGTGAGTTAATGCTCTTTTTGAAGTTTGTCACAAGAGGAGACCTCCACGGATGACGACTTTTTAGAGTCTTGTTGCTTAGTGTATAGATGTGGAGTCTATCTTTAGAATAGAAGCTCCTCAGTTCTCTAAACATGCAAAGTTCGATCGTGAAATCAAACTCCTTTCAAAGTGGTTTTGCTTGAGTTGCAAGACTTATTGCAAAGTTCAGTTCTTAAGACCTTAAGACAATGTTCAATTGATGGGTTCCAATCCCAACCAATCTAGGTTCAATTCCAGACAAGTTCCGTATTCCTGAGTACACAAGACCAAAACTCTCAAGACCGAGTCTCAAGATCCAAACTTAGCAACTAATCTCGCACTTGAGATCAATCAAACAGATGGTATTACACCGAGCCAAATACCTGAGGGTAGGCAAGGGGCGTTAATTCTCTACTGATCTACTAGGTCCTCAGGTCTTATATACTGTACAAAAATGATAAATATAGACGAAACGAAACTACAATGGCCATGTGTGTACTCGGTCCGATGAGTCAAAACTGATGAGAAATGATATAGAAAGGCAATGCCGCGAGTGGGTATCCATGTGCTGCACCACTGATTGTGTTTTATTTGAAATGCCAACCTCCTCAGATTTGCTACTTCTGAAGAGGCGGCCGATCCTGTCCATATGCTACGCGTGTGTTGAAACATGTTTCACTGGTTTTGGGCAAGCCTAGAAAGGCCTATCGGTCATCCTTGTGCTGTGACAGATGGTCGGAAGTCTTCCGAGACCCCTATGTCTGATGCTTCCTGTTCCGAGGGTCTTGTATTAGCAAGACTACCATGCGGTAGGGTCTGATGACGAATGCGATGCATAGTCAGGTGCTTTTCTGGGTATCTAGCTCTCTCTCTGTGATCTCTTTCTTCCTTTTCTCTCTGAGGAGCCATCACGTGACTTCATCGTTAGACTCCGTAGCTAACACTTGACACTTCTTGTACCAGTAGACATTAACCAATCGAGTAAATCAGCTAGTCAGGTTCCTTGACAACACTTGTCACCTAGATAGTACTCCTTGCTAAGTAATCCAACCTCAGTAGCCAGCTAAGTCACAGATCGACAGCTAGTAACGAGTTTTGAAAGCTCCGAGGGCGTTCAACCTTCGAGTATCCATACCATAGACACTCTAAGCGAACCTATACTCATCCTCGGACTTCTAGGATAGCCTAGGAGGTAGTTCTTGTCGGTTTGTAGGTCTAGCCGCATAACCGGCATATCAACGAACGTCGTCGCAGATGGTTTAAGCTGAATGGGGGAAGGTTTACCTTGAATACACAGGGACGGTAGTGAATGGACGGTGTCTGAGGATTGGGAAAGTATCCATGGCCTACATCATGACATTTTCAGTGTTTCAAGCACTGACAATAGCGACTTACGAGCGCACTTCGCAAACGAGCCACTATTCCTTGAAGTTGTAGAGGCGCTAGAGGGGATTCAGAAGTCAGGAACCCTGTGAAGCAAACAGAGAGCTTGTCATCGAGCTCTTGGGTACCAGATTGATGAAGGGAAGCTTTGGAAGATAGGAGGATATTCGAGCACAAGGGCCCGTGCACGTGTTGAATGTGTAAGTCAGAAGGAGGGAGGGCATCCGCGAAACCAGTAGTATGTCCCACATCCCACGTCCCAATGCCCCAACGTCCCCATATGTAAGTAGTAGATTTGGATGTATAATAGCACCGAGACCACACAGAAGTGGTCAGGGAATGCAATAGCGAGTCAGATGAATCGAGAGGCAGGACCACGTGACCATTGTCATTCGCACATTTACCACCAATTACACTTCACATGAGTCTACTGGCTATTGCCACTGCGTTGTGTAGCTCGGAAAATGAGCCACAGCCTACTTCCCTAGCCCAAGTCTTACTCTTTGTCCGCATCTGCTCTTTGATCAAGAATAAAATCCTTGTTGTCTATCCATCATCTTTTACTGGCGAGTCTGCCCCACCCCTTCTACCACAAGACTGCAGCCAGTTCCTGGCCACTGTTTGCTCTATGTCTCTGCACCAAGTTGACCAATGTTGGTCCTTGCTCAAGTGTGATATCTGGGAAGGCGCTTTTGCCTCTATAGAGGATGTGGAACCCATATTTGCTAGAGATGGTATTGCACACGGATTCCGTATGCTTCATGTCCACTCTATGTGACCATCTAACCAGTTTTAGTGTCGTCTCGTAGCCTCTATCCACCAACAAACACTTGCATCAATCCCGACTGCGATTATGTTCGTCGAGGTGTATTGGTGAGCTAAGGAATGCAATGCAATCCTCTACACTATTAGCACTGGTCCAATGGCCATACAGGCAACACATATCACCTGTAATGGTACGTTCAAAGTGCTTGTTAGTGTACACATATCGATCATCTTTCTCTAGGTTGCAAGGCCATTTACCATCTTAACTATTATATCTTGAATGACCAATGGGTCTACTATCCTGGTCTCTTGGTTCCCGATATTATTCAGGTTGGAGACCATCAGTTCATTGAGATGAAGCTTGTCAGGTGGTGGTGATACAGCACATTATTTGCTTGGTATGTTCTTTCATTCTTGTCACTTCTTGTCTTAACTGTGTAGGACATCATCAACTAATTGTGCTCATATATACCTAGCTACATTTGGTGCTGAAGACCAGCTGCCAAGGGGCTGGCAATTCCAGGCTGTGCTTTGTCAAGAACATGTGTCTGATGCTTTTGACATTCTGTCTCTTCTTGAGGACCTCTCAAAGCGAAGAAGTGTTCTACGTGTTCCCAATTCAGGGCCACAGGATGAATGGTTTGATGCTGCCAAGAGGGCATGAACAGAGTGTATACGCCAATTAGGGCAAGATGAAATCGAGCATTTTTGCAGAAAGTGTGTACGGGAAACTATCTTTGCAGATGGAAGTAAGTTCCGTGATGTCTTTATGAGAATCTAACAAAACTCGTAGCCCGAGGATCAACTCATGCTGTTGTTTCTGATGGCATCTGAATGGGTCGTAGGACTTGCCATGTGCACAACTGCCAAGAACGACTCCCCAAAGGCAAACACAAATTCTGTGAACAACACCAACTGTTGGCAACCCAATGTGCCGTTGTTGGCTGTACTGCGCCTGTCTCAGCGCCTGGACAGCTGGCTTGTGTTGACAAACGTCATTCAGACTTTGAGGCAGCACATTGCAAGCGCTCCAATGCTGCCTTCCAGCTAAAGCATAAAATGCACCGGGCACGAGTAGCCCATCCTGTTGACTCACTTGAAGATGGTGCACATCACAGTATGAATGATACCACTGCTCCCGTTGACCCCCACAATGATGCGGATGAGCTCGACAACCATGAGGCTGTCAAGTTCACACCAGAAAATACTTCACCATCTATAACTCCAACCAAGATCAAGACACACCTTACTTACAATCGCACAGCTAACAAGCAACTGACAATTGCTCCCTGTGGTATGATCTTGGGCCGTGAAACATTTTATGGTGCTGAAGCACATGGCACAGTATGGGTAACATAGCCTCATATTCGATTTGATTTACACTAACTAACCTCTTCACAGACATGGTTCAAAAATTTGTTCCGCTATCATCACCAGCCAAACTTGCTTATCTATGACTCCAACTGTCTTTTGGCTCGCATCACATTCAAAGATCCAGAGTACATCAATGGCGAGTTCCATCCAGGCTTTCCTGTAGATGTCTTTCACTTCGAGAACAAGCACTCCGAGTTACATGAATTCTGTCAAGAGGAGTGTAACCCTCAGCACTTTCCTGAGCTCCATGGTGAGGGAGGGAAAGATTGGTTTTTTAACACATCTATTGCAGAACAGACAAATGTCTGGTTTGGTGGATTCAGCTCCATCGTCAGAGAGATGCGGCAAGATAAGTACAAGTTTTTCTTGGACCAAATGATCATGATGAGAAACGAATTACTGAAATGAAGGCTAGCAATGCAGGGAAAAGAGCTGTCGTATTGGCCTAATGTAGAGTAGACAGACATCGAACTATACTATAGAATCATACTTCAGGTTCGTGTTTTACAAGACACCAGTGTGCATAGGTATCTCCTTGCAAGAGCGGACGCACTGAACTATTACCAGACGGAAAGAGCTGCTCTTCGATATTGTAGAATTCCAAGGTGTCTTGAGATACCCATACCCAATCTGTTCCATCCCAGTTGTCAGGCTCTTTGTCCATAGGTTCAGTGTCAGAGAAGCCATTGATCCAGTCAAAGATACATGCAAGAGGTGTCGACAGCGGAAGAGACATCAGAGCCAGGTAGAAGTGTCAGTCCAGACTAAGCTTGTGAGCCTGTTGCAAGGTGACAAATTCTGGGTAAATCTCACCATTAAAGCCTACTCACCAACATTGTGCAGTGTACAAGATATTGCCTTCAGTGTGTATGAGGTGTCGCGTCCAAGAGGTAGTGGTTTAAGACTAAGGAGATCACATGTCTACAATCACACGTCTACACACACTTTTGTCTGAAATTATCACTACACGTGTTTTCATAATGAGTGATATCCCCATTTCTGGCCTGCAATGTTCCTGGTGCCATAGAAAGGCATTAGAGCCTATTCTGCATCACCCAAACGATGCAGTATGTGTTTCTTTTGTTGGCACTTTTGTGTGACTTACCAAGTACTTAGTGGTGTCAATTGTGTCATAGAATTGTGTACTTGCGTCTACTCAGATGTCTTGCTGCTAATGAGGTGAAGAGAAAACAAGACGAGCTGTTTCTTGACATTCTGTGCATGAACCTAGTGGACAATGATGATACTGCAGATGATGATAATTCTGTACACATCTAGACTTTATTACACTATTACTGTATTATACTATTACACAACTTGAACAATGATCCTATGCTCTTATCTGATTACGACGCACCCGTTTCCTTAGTCGTTGTAGCTCTGCATCAACAGCTGGCTGGTTCTTGGTAAACTCAGACCACAATCCGGCTTTGGTCCGCCCCGCATCTAAAGCTGCCTGTCATACTTCCTGTGCTGCTGCAAACCAGTGCTGCCGATTCTCATTGAAGGTCATAGCTTTGTATGGAACATTTGGCAAGCATTGTTGAAAACAGGTCTTGTTTGTGTCTCCTAGTGCCCGTGAAGACCTAGGCTTTGCTTTCTCTGTTTGACACAGCTGAATACAATGAACAATATCCACAGTGTAGAAGTCTCGAGGCCACTTTGGGTCTGCAGGGAGGGAATCTTCCTCATCTGTCTTGGTCTCTGGGCTGGGTGGCGTTGGTTTACGGAACCGCTTTGTTGGTTGTGGACGTGAGCTATAGTCAACATCATCATCGACAGTATTGACAATTGCGGGCTTGTGACATCTTCGTGGGTTTTGAACTGGACATTCGTCACTGTCTTCATCAGAGGAAATGATGATAATGTCGTTATCTGTGGCTTGTGAGATGGAAGAGAGATTGATTTCAGTGGGTTCTGACTTGATTTGAAGAGAAGAATCATATTGGATTTCATATGTAGGTGACAGAGATGCTGTTAACCTCAGTGGAAGTGATGGTGCTGCTGATGGAGAACGAGAGGATACTGCTGATGGAGCGCGAGGTGTTGGTGTCACTGATGGAGCGTGAGATGGAGCGTGAGATGTTGGAAGTGATGGTGCTGCTGATGGAGAATGAGAGGATACTGCTGATGGAGCACGAGGTGTCGGTGTCACTGATGGAGTGCGAGATGTTGGTGTCACTGATGGAGAACGAACAAGAGAATGTTTGTGAGACTGAGGAACTACATGAAGGGATTGAGGATGATGGGAGTGAGCCTTTGAGGGCCTGCATCTCAATCATTTGAAGACGTGATTTGAGATGTTCCCGACATTGAGCAAGTGGCTGTGCTCTCACTGTCCCTTTGCACCCTTTACACATATCGAGTATATTGTCTATATCCATGCATTGGACCACAGACGGTGCCTTGAGGAGTACTACAGGAACCCCGTCAAGCTTTGGTGTACTTTTGAGATCAATGATATATCCTGGTATGAGTTTGGTCCACGAATGAAAGGAGAATCAATATATACTGAGGGAAGCAAATGGGACATCATTGGCATCGACAAGACCAGCTAGCTGAAGGACTTTATCCGTAAGAGGGAAGTGTGGGTAGACGAGTTCCTCCTGCACTTCCAGAGGCTCAGGTGTCGTAACATCAGTGGTCTGTAAATGTTATATCAGGTCTGAGGAGTACGGAAATTGGAAGTACATACCCAAGCCCAGATTGTCACAGTATTTTGTACTTTTCGAACATTGTTAGCCTTGTTGACGTTGTTGTCGTCCAAGCCGTTCCTCTTCAGCATGTGCTTCCATCCAGAGAGGGCGTGTATGTAGTGTCATATATCGTGGCTGTGATACATTAACATGAGTTGACGGTTGCT
Organism: Megacollybia marginata; assembly: GCA_003313965.1. NCBI lineage: Eukaryota > Fungi > Basidiomycota > Agaricomycetes > Agaricales > Porotheleaceae > Megacollybia > Megacollybia marginata. The sequence continues at coordinate 16,333 of QLOY01002106.1, forward strand.
GTGCAGAAGGTAGTGATTGGGAAGCTGGAACCTGAGAGAAGGCCTCTGTTGATGTTGTAGAAAGCTAGGTTGAGGGAGGAGGCTGCGTGGAAGGTGGTTGTGTAAGTGCTAAGCCTGTAGACTTGGCTTTGGCTTTGTGACAACCACATCCTCCAGCTTGTTCGCAGTGGTTTTTACACATGTGATTGCCACAGGTTATGCTGACTGGACGTGAGGACTTACATCCAGAATGTGCACAACTACGTGAAGATAGTGGAAATGAAGGGTCTTGGGTCGGGAAAGGACCAGAGGGTGGGTGAGAAGGTAAAGTGGGACTCCAGTCATCTGGGTATTCGTCTGGCCACTGGGACACTTGTCCTAAAGTGTGATCATCGTACCACAGCCAATAACGGCACTGGTGGTTGTTGTGGTGATGGCTACACTGAAATATATGTTTGTATATCTGAAACCTAGGCAATCAAAAGACTTACTTTGGCAAAAGTGTGTCCTGTGTTTCCATTTGAGTTATCTCTTACTATTTGCCATGGTATAAAGGTGTCACAGTCCTGGCATGTCACTCCAGGGTGTCTAGGGATCTCCTTAATGGAGTTGAACAGTCAGTATTGGTACATGTATCTATTGAGCCATTTTGTTCAGATTGAGACTGTTATGGGAGAATATCACATACTATACTGAATTATGGGTCGTTTCTCGGGTCATAAAGGTTTGTCAAGATTGCGTGGAGAAAGGAGCGATGTGAAGGAAAGAACCAGCAGGACCATGTGATCAAAGTGTCACTGCTGCTGTTTAATTGCATGGTATCTCCTTTTCTATGAGGTCTACATAGTCTTTTATGCTCAGATATCTAGCTACATACAGTATTTAGAGTTAAGGTATTTGGGACGTTGGGACAGCGGGACGTTGGCCGGCGGGACAGTGGGACGGTGTGTGGGAAAGCTGTGTAATCTTGAAGGAGGCAATTGAACTAGCACAGCAGGAACACACCAAACACAGTCACTGGGGCAGAGACCTTATCAAGCTATGGCTTATAGATTCATTCTGTAGCCCCAAAATTGACCAATCAATCCTAACCACTATTCAGGACTGTGCTCGGTGTAAAAACTTCGGAAGTATGCACCTCCATTCCCTTCTAGAACCCATTACTCGACATCACCCATTTAAACTCCTTGTCGGGGACTATCTCTCACGCCCAACAGGAAAAGGTGGTTGGAAGGGTGTGGGTCTGTACGTGGATGCATTCACTTGACATGTATGGGCACGTAAATATAAGAAGTCACCCGCTGGTAAGACAACCACCGACAGTCTGGGAGACATCATTAGGGAATTCATAGTGCCGGACGTCTTCATGACAGATGGTGGAAGCCATTTTGACAACAAAGAGGTTCGAGAATTCTGCAAAGAACATGGAGTAAAAACACATGTTATCACAGCCTACTCACCATGGATCAATGGCCTTGTCGAAGGGACTAACAAGCTGTTACTCCATATTCTGAAATGGCTATGTTCCCCAGAGCATGGAGAAGACAACAACAATAAGGATGTGGAAGCATTGAAGGAAGATGTACCAGAGAAGTGGCCGGAATACCTGGATGAAGCAATCAGCGAGTTGAACAGAAGAATCTTACCATCACTTCAGTTCTTGCTGAAGGAGCTTCTCCTTGGTTACCCCATCAATACCGGAACTCCATCGCTGGATGCCATCATATCAGAACCCACTGAATGCAATATCGCAGTCCACATGGCATATGTGGAACAGCAAAGGCTTGATGCATACGACAACATGGTCAAACACGCAAGTCAGCAGAAAGCAGCATTCAACAGACGGGTGAGGAAGCGAATGCCGAAGGAAGTCATCTACAAAAAGGGTCAGCTGGTACAGATATACTGAAGTGATCTCGATTACACCTTCAAGGTTTCTCAGCAAATGGTCCAGACCATTCCGCATACACGAACAAATCGTCAATTCATACAGGCTGGAAACGTTGGAAGGGCAAGTGATTGAAGGAGAATTCCATGTGCGAAGGTTATGATGTTTTTGGCCAAGAGAGGGTACCAGGTTAGCAAGAGAGCAGAAAGCTCTCGAGGAGACATTGGAGAAAGCAGAGAAGGAAGCAGAAGGGAGTAGCAGAGAGTCAGCAATGAGGGTCAAAGATGCTGCCCATTCTAAAATGGGGGCACATGGAGTAGGGGATCGGGAGAGTCGGCATTGAGATCAGATTAGCATGTAGTCACATGACAGAACACGATGGAGTATGTGCTTCCGTAGCAGGCCAGATTCTCCTCCACACTGCTCCACCATGTATGTGAAGTTTTGGTATGGCAAAGAACCAGCATGCCAGATTGACAGTAAATTGAAGAAAACTGGGGAGAACCTCAATACAGGTAGGGAATTTGACACATTGTTGACAGGCAATGTCGTAAGAGAAAAGAGTCCTTTGCTCACAGTGAACTTGGCAATGTTGAGAAGCCAGGGTATAGTCCAAGTTACCAAACTTTAATGTATCTGTTACTCAGAGAAAAAAGAAACAAACATAGAACTCACTTTTCACCAGCCTGCAAATCTCCAGCACTGTTGGGGGTCACAAACTCGTGCCATGCACAGATCGTAATGCCCACTCCTGTCACTTCATATCCTGCTCAAATTTTCATATTTGCATAATCCAAGGCCACTAAACCAGAACAAGTGCTGATCTGAAGAGCGTAAGCATCAACCTCAGAACAACGGTACAACCCACCTCCTCCTGATCCCCCAGAGTAGCAATGAATTCCTTATAGGGCTCATTCTCAATGAAGTATACCCAGACCAGGGTCTTTAGCATCACTGGAGATTAACTTTTGTTTAAACTGAAAGCAGGTGCCATAAGCTTGGGTTAGCCAATACTTGTAGCTATAATTTGTTGGAGTTGTTCATAAAAGTCAAAATGTTAACACTTACCTGTGTTTAGGATCCTCCTGATCCTTTTCCCAGGTTTCTGGTAGATTTACAGGCAAGCAGGGCAAAGCACCGCCAATTCGCTGCTCTTTGTCTCTGCTACAGAACATTCCCCATCATTTCCTCTCCTAGCTCTCTTCAGCATCTTCAGATGTCTCCACTGACAAATGACACAAAGGAAAGAGCAATAGCGACCCTAAAAATGTATGTTAGCCAAACATTATGTAGCAGTGAGCCAATGAACTGTGCATAATGTGCCTGTGTTATCAGTAAGCCTCTCTAATCCCTTATAGAAGTCATACACTGTAACTTTGCCTGTGAGAGTGAGGATGTGGAAGAGCTCAAGGCATCGGAATGTAATGCAAGTCTGGGGGTCTATTTGAGTTGCTGGGAACCAATCTATATCCATCAGCTGCTGATGTTCGAGTTTACCAGATGGACAGCTGCAGAATTTGACTCAAACACAATGGCTGCCGGTGTGATGTAGGACCATGAATTGGGAAGGGGCATCCTGTGGCAATGGGCAAGTGTTACCATGGTGACTGAGGTTTATAGTCAGACCAACTTCGTAGAGCGAGATTCTGTTAAAAAAAGAACTGTTCTATTTCTAAAGCCTGAGCATTGAGTTTTCAGCAACATGGTGAGAAAGTGAAGACAGACCTGAATTCAGTGCAAAGGGTGATCTTGATGCCTTTGTAAACAACAATCTTGACACATGAGCATGTTAGAAAGGCAGTCTTTGCAGCAAAAGAGAGCTTTGCTGTGATGGACATTCCCCTGAGAATAAGAACAGCCCTCAAGCCCACCCTGACCTTCATCTTCCATAAGCACCGCCAAGTGCTCATCACATAGCTGTATTCACAGACGCAAAGGTTCATCCTGAGTATGTCAACTGATAAAATTGTTCATGGGTTCTCGGATAAGAACACTCAGTAGTCAGCTGAAGCACAAGACTTGTCTCTATAACCGACTTAGACAAATTTAGTCTAGGCCCGGGCCGGAATAGGCCAGAGTTCTAAATCTGTGAACTCTTGACCAATCCACATTGTATAATATTTGTAAATAGTTCTAGGCAATTCTAGGCAGAGTCTAGAGTCCCAGTCACTTGATCAAGTTGAGACTACTAACACTGACTTGATAGTGTGACTCAGAATATGACTCATTGCTGTGACTCAGAATATAACTCATACTATGACTCATTATGACTCACCAAATATGACTCACATGATGACTCAGCAGTATGACTCATACAGCCAGCCACCTCAGCACTGCCTCACCATGACTCATTGTGACTCACTTTGACTCACTATGACTCATATACACTGCCTTAGGGTTAAAGAGTCAGAAAGAGTCAGAGACAGAGCTAAATTTAGAATTTGCCAGTAGTATATAAACCCTGTAATTGTAGAACAAATTGAAGCTTTCTTTCCCCCATCAAAAGTAAGAGACATTCCTCTCTTTGAGATCGGACTTTAAGAGAAGCCCACGGGTTTTGCTTGCCACAAAACTCAAATTGTTTGGATTGGATAGTATTGAGATTTATCAGTTTGAAAGTGCTCGACGCGACCTCCAGTGTTGAGGGACAGAGACTTTACTCTGATTGGATTGGATTGTTTTGTTTGGATTTGTTTGGATTTGTAGTGCTTCTGATCCAGAGTTGGATAGGCACTTGGACAGGTTATTGAGAGTATTAAGAAGAGAATAGGATTGCAATTAGGTCATTGGAATATAGGATTAGGACACTGCCAGCTAGTATTGGGTTTTCAGGAAAGGTTATTGGATTTGGACATATCATGTTTTGTGTTGTTGAACAGTTGGTCAAGAGAACTAGTTCAACACTGAAACCAACCTTGATTGTCTATCACCAGACAGTCAAGACACCAACAACGTTTATATTTTTTTAGTATAGCTTGATGCCTACCACACTATCCACTAGACACATCACATGCATCTTGATCCTTTGGATTAGAGTTGTGTTAGGTATAGCTTGTATCAGTAGCAGTACTTGTTAGTGTCTTAGATAGTGTACATGAAGCTTTCTTTCCCCCATCAAAAGTAAGAGACATTCCTCTCTTTGAGATCGGACTTTAAGAGAAGCCCACAGGTTTTGCTTGTCACAAAGCTCAAATTGTTTGGATTGGATAGGTTATTGTGATTAATGAGAAGAGATTTGGATTATAGGATTAGGAATTATCAGTTTATTGTTTGGATATGTTTAGTGCTTCTGATCCAGAGTTGGATAGGCACTTGGACAGGT
>QLOY01002116.1:0-22302 GCA_003313965.1 Megacollybia marginata
ACCTGGTCGGGGGACCTACCTACCTTAAGGTCACGTGACACTCCCAAAATAGGCTCTATCAATGCTCACGGTGGCTCGTGTGTAGTGTTGGCCAGGGCTCGGCTCGGCCCGGTACCCTGGGATAGGGCTCGGCTTTGCCAGGCCTGGGCTTGTCAAAATTGAAGCCTAAGCCTGAGCCCCAAGCCCTAGTGGGGCCCGGCTCGGCTTGGGCTTTGCCCAGGGCTTGTCTTACTACACTGCCAAATATGTCTGCACTCAAAAAAGTATTGAATTTTCGCTAAGCTAACTGACTAAAATCATTGTCACCCATGTTTTCATCAAGATTGCAATCATCATCGAGTTCGAGTTCCTTCGCTTCTGCCTCTACTTCCTTTGTCAATCTTTCCTCCTCTTCTTCCTCAAGCACAAGCTTCTCTTCAACAGCCATTGATGGTGGGGAAAAGTCTTCTCAGTATGCACTTTTGAGTATTTGGAGCGCTTCCACAACGTCACCTTTCAGATAATTACATTGTTTCGTGATGGTAATGCCTGCACTTGAGAAAGCCACTTCACTGGGCACTGATGATGCCATGACAGGAAGATAATCACGGGCCAAAGATGCCCAGGTTGGGAGATTAAGGGAGTTTAACTGTACTAGGTCCCGATTTGGTTTTTTTTCGTGGCTGTTCATCATTGTTGGATGCATCCAGATCAATCGCATCTGTATTTCGAGAACACTTTTCAGCAATAGTGACAGGTATGGGTGGCTGGGCACGAGGGCAAGGACGTCATCCCTCTACAATGTCTGCTGGGTTAACTTCATCCTGAGGAGGCATAAGGGAAGGGAGTGATTTCAAATTTGCAAAACAAAAGTTTGTATATAGGGTAATAATATACATGTTTCATAAACAAATAAATATCAGCCACCGTGATGGCCATCAGTAGATTTATCAGCAGAACGGGCTGTATCTGAAGACAATGCTTTCATAGAGTTGTGTATTGCAAGATTGGTGGCATGAGCGACACAACTACATAAGTCACAAATCCTTGCAAATCAGAGAAGCAACTTATGACAAACCAGGTTAATGTACCGAACTCCATTTAATTCTGTTATAGTATCGGCATTGTCACTACTTAGGCAGCCAATCTACCAGTAGGTTCAGATAAGGTATACTCTTAATCATAATCACTGACTTTTGAACCAAGTTGCGAGTCTCCACTAACAATGTTGACGTTGCTGGTACACTCGGGCTGTTGCATAGCAGAATAGAGTTTGTTACAAACTTACACACACAGTGAGCAAATTAGTGATTATTTACTCTCAAAGCCCAGGGCTCAGCAGGGTTGAGCCCAAGGCTTAAGGCTCTACAACTCTAAGCCCTAGAATTGGCTCTATTGATCTCAATAAGATTCTGAGTCCTTACTTTAGTAAGGCTCGGACTTTCACCCTGAGCTCCTGCTTCCCTGTAAGACCCAACTTCTGACCCAAACCCATTAGGAAACTTCTCTTTGTGCCTTAGATCCATGTTGTCATTAACGGCGTCCTGTTCCAACACTGCCTGATTCTGCATGTGAGCAAGCCCATGTGCGTGTGCAATAATTAGAACTCTTTGATGTTTGCTTTTGTTTTCTCCCTCCTTGTCCACTACTCCTTTGTGCTTTGCTGCCTCAACAGTATTTGGGTGCCGTCTGTGTTTGCCCTTGTCTTTTCCTTTTGCTTTATTTATTTATACCTTTTCTGTCCCTGTTTCTGTCCCTGTCCGTCTGTGTAGACACCGTCCCAAATTCTGAAATGGTAACAGGTAAGCCACACTGTTATCAATAACCGTCGTATTACTGTGGCATGCTGGATACCCTTCCCCTGCTTAGAGTAGTTGATGTACTGTTTCTTTAAATCACGGCGCAAAAATTGTATCTAATATCTGTGCTATGCTAATTCATCTTGTTTCCGTTCATTACTTTTGTGGCCTCCTCGTCGTTTGCCTGAGACTGTGTACACTGACTCATTGTTTGTCTGAATAGTATCCGATTAGCTTGCCTTCTGTCCAATATGGTTCCATGCTGCCTTTGATAATACTCTTCTGTTTGCTTGCTGTCAAGGTATATCTTTTCCTCCCTTCGTTTGCCTTTGTATCCTCCTTGACTCCCCCTTTCATTGATACGCTGCTCACAATTATGCTGTCCTGTCGTCTATTGCTTGCGATTTGTTGGTTTTTTTTTTCGATTTATCTTGACAAGTACATGCTCCGGCTTTGTACCCTTTTCTTGATTGCCACTTGAAAGACCGTCACCTGATCCCTGCCGGGAACTTGCCTTACAGTCTCGTGCATGTCCTCCCCCCCCAACCAGTACGTCCTTCTTTCTTTCTGGTCCTTTTGCCTTATTGCCCCAGGTTGTTTCTGTCGATGGTTATTATAACGCAGTTGGTTTGCTTTTTGCACCTCCCTTGGACCATGTAGGTCATGCGATACTGCCTGCCTTCTTCAGGCAGTATAATGAATCGAAGTATCTCCTCAAAGGCTCTTATTGCGACTACAACTCAAATTTGGGTTTTGTATATCCACCTGACCCTTACTGTACCGCTTGGTCTGTTAAGTTGCCTTACCACTTATGCTGGTCATTTTTACAGTATTCTGTTCCAGGGAAGTCTACTTTTATGCTCTGTAAGCTCGCTGCTTTACGTTGTATACAATGTTCTGTTTGTCGCAATCAATATCGATTTTTGCTTTCTCGGTTGGGTTTGCATGCAAAGTTCTCCCCTGGGTGCTGTTTTACCTTTGCGTCTTTCATGGTGCTTAAAGTGCCCTGTGCTTATCGTTCATGTTCATTGTACATGCATTTCTTCCCTGTTGTCAAGAATAAAGTACCGTTTGCTGTTAAAAATCGCATGTCGTTCATGCTTCGTCCTGTCGGTGGGGGCTGTGCTACTTATCTGCCATATGACGTTATAAAGGACTATATATTACTTTCTGCATTGTCCGACCCCTCCCAGCATACATTCAAGTTTTTTAATATCGTTCCTTTTACTGATCTATTGTCTTTTGCGTCCTACGACAATATTGTCATAGCACAGGTTTCTCTGTGTTCTTCTTCCATTCCTGACCAAGAAAGATGTCAAACAGGTTCTGCGTTTACACGGAAAACAAAATTTACTTAAAGAACACGATGCACACTCTCCTGCTTTGCTTGCTAGTCTTTGTTCGCATAAATGTAATACCTGTTCCTCTATGGTTGCTGTGTTCTCTTCCGTTCCTTCTCCCGAAGCACGAAAGCATAAGGTGCATAAACAGAATAACAATGCTGAGCCTAGTGCTGTGCCTTCTCCTCAAAATGATAACTATGCTATGGATGGTGAAGAATGTGTCGAAATGGTGTCTGCATCCGAAAGTGTGCAATATCCACCACCTCCTCTGACTGAACAATTGGAGGAGCATGTAATATGAGATTTCTGCAATGATACGTCTCCTAGCAAGTTCAAAGAGAGTGGCTGTGCTGTTTGTGGCCTTTTGACTCCTGTCTGCCAGCTTGATTCTTTGAGCTGTGTTCAAAAGTTGCTCCATGTGCTTGAGGTTCCAGGCGTCACTAGGTCTGAGCGTCTCTCTCCCTCCGATTCTGTGTCTGAGGTCGCAGGTCCTGTATTATGCAAGTCTGATCAGATATGCCTGAAATGTCATGCCTCCGTTCGGGACGGCAAGATTCCTCGAAATGTGTTGGCTACAGGTCTGTGGATTGGTGAAGTTCCATCTGTTCTGTCTGACCTTCACTTTGTAGAGCGTCTCTTGGTCGCAAAAGTTCATTATAATGTCTGTTTTGTGAAAGTATCTTCTGGATGATATCTCATGTAATAGCATTCGAGTCCCCTGTACAAAAAATATATTCGAGATTGCCACCGCCTAGAGAGGATATGGATGATGTATTAGCCATACTTTTCACAGGACCTGTTCGTCCGATGAAAGAACAGTATCTTCGGACACCTCTTCTTGTCCGACATAGGGCTGTTATCCGAGCCTTGGAATGGCTCAAGCTTAATCACGTCGATTATGAAGACATAGAAATTGATCAAGCTAGGCTTCAATGCGACTATCCTGAAGATGTTCCTTGCGTTTCTGTTCAGTACCAGGAATCATTATGCAACAAGCGACCCGAATCTGTCAGTGTCCACGATAATGAGGATGAGGATGGTACAGAGGAGGGTGAGTGTCCCTTTGTTGTGCATGGAGTTACATCTGCCAATGTCGAGACAAAAACCACGGAACAGCTGAAAGGAATCGCTCTGAAACATTTTAATAGTAATGGTAAGATTCTGGCTATCGATGGTAGCCGTAAAACAGAATCTATATATCAGAATCCGCAGCTTTATCCGAAGATGTTCCCTTGGCTCTTTCCTTACAGTTACGGTGGTGTTGAGTCTGTGTCCAAATTTTCAGAGGATGCACATAAGCGGCATTTACTCATATACCATTTCAGACAGATCCATACTTTCCACTTGTATGCTTCAGTCATAAGTTGATCAAGTCCTCTACCACTGGTGGATACCTTCTAGCTGAAAAGTCCAAATTTGAGGAAATTGTTAACTGTTTAATTGCCATTGATAAGGACGTGTTAAAGAATCTGAGTGAACGTCTTGCAGCAGGAGAGAAAGTCCATCCCTTGACTGAGGCTGAAAAACAATGTTATCAGATTATTAAAGATTTAGACCAGATAAACTGTCGTGTCGATAATTCTACTACCTCAAAGAAGTTAATGTGCAATGAGATCTGGTTGCTTATTGCTCACCTAGGCTTGCCTTCCTGGTTTGTTACGTTTATGCCTGCAGATTCTTACCATCCCATTTGCTTGTATTTCGCTGATAAACAACAGAAATTTTTGCCTTCTTTTCGTGGAATGGATAAGCGTATTCGTCTTATAGCCAGTAATCCTGTGGCGGGTGCCCGGTTTTTCCATTTCATGGTTGAGATGTTCATTAAGCATGTCCTCGGGGTGGGTACTGATCATCCAGGAATATTTGGTGAGACTGCTGGTTATTACGGGACCGTTGAGCAGCAAGGAAGGCTTACACTACATCTGCATCTACTGCTCTGGATCATCGGTGCTTTGTCTCTTGAGGAGATAAGACGCAGACTCATGCATCCTGATGGTGAGTTCCAGAAGAAGATAGTGGAGTATTTGGAATCCATCCAGGTTGGGGAATTTCTCACAGGAAAACAAGAAGATATCCTCACTGATATCGAGGAAGAAAAAAAAACAGAACATTTGTTGATCCTTCTCAGAGCCTGCTGGTCCTGCCCCCTCTCCCATGCTCTGACCCTACATCTTGTGGCAAGACTTGCGATGCTTGTAAGGACCTGTACAGCTGGTGTTCCTTCTTTCAAAGACAGGTAGATTGGATTCTTGCCCATACTAACATACACACTTGTTGTTCGAATCTTGACAAGCATGGTAGACAGACAAGAAACCGTAGTTGGAAAGGCTGCCTTAATAATATTTGGGGACGTTGCAAGAGTCGTTTTCCTCACGCAATCGTTCCATCTTCCTTTGTCAACGAGAATGGTCACTTGCATTTGAAAAAGCTAGAACCTTGGCTTAACACAATTACCCCCCTTATTACTTACTTGTTTCAATGTAATATGGACTCCACATGCTTGAAATCAGGCACTGCAGTAAAGGCCACTATTTTGTATCTTACTAATTACGGTACCAAGCCCATATTGAAGACCTGCGTTGTTTTCGAAACTATTCTTCGTCAATGTCTTACCAATCCTTTGATATTGGATTCTGATCCTAATCAGTATGAAAAGGTTCGAGCATTGATGACCAAAATCGTGAATAACCTTAGTGCAAAAATGGAAGTCGGTGCGCTTGTATTTGCTTGGTTTTCCAGACCATTATGTCAGTCACAGGTTTGCATCATTCTACTGGCAATCATTCATACATGAGGTTCAGTCATATTGGGACAGTAACATTGTTTCTACGGTCAAACCTAAAGTTAGTATTGTTAACATTCGTGGGCACGTTTTGGGCTTGTCCCCAGTTTTTGATTATATTTATCGCCCTCGAGAGCTGGAAAATCTTTCACTCTATGACTGGATATCGCTCTGTAAACGTGAGAAACTGCAAAAAAGAAATTGGCTACTTTGCAAAAGGATGATGATGAAGACGATGACGAAGACGATGAGCCATTGGAACTGCAACCAGAAGACGGTGTCTTGTCTCCTTTGATTTCTGAAGCTGTTGAAGTGTTGGACACGCCCCCCCTAGGACTTTTTCACTTCAGTGCAGAGCATCCTTTATATGAGACACATGGAGTTCATGTCGTCTCCCCTGCTTCTTGTCTTGTTCCCAATTTTTTGGGTGCCTCACTACCTCGTCGTGATTGTGGAGATCGTGAATATTATTGTGCAACGATGCTTGCGCTTTTCAAACCTTGGAGATCCGGGGCTTCTCTCAAAAGCACTCTGCAAAGCTAGGATGAAGCCTTTTGTAACCACGATTTTACATCTCGAGATATGCAATTCATGACCAATACGCACTTGCGGTTTGAGTGCCTTGATGCTCAGGATGACTATCATGCTCAGCTTCGGAAAGGAGCCACCTGATGCAGTAGTATCTATGCATAGATTCCTGATAAGTTTACGTGAAGCATTTGCATAGATTTGCGAAAATATATGAGGGGTTTTCGGGCACTATACCTGGCCTGCCTGGCATGTCATGGCATGTCATGGCATGTCAAGGCATGTCAAGGCATCTCTGCAGGCCATTTTAGGAGATAAAGCCTGATATAATAATAGAATAATCTGAAAATAGATATAATAATAGAATAACCTGAAAATAGATTTAATAATAGAATAACCTGAAAATAGATACAATAATAGAATAACCTGAAAATAGATACAATAATAGAATAACCTGAGAATAGATACAATACCAGATTAGGGCATGACCAGATTAGGCAAGTATAACATATAGGTATCAATAGATGCAGAATTTCAATGTGATTCTGATGGTGGTCTTTGTTCTGCACTGATATAACCAGATTAGGCAATATGTGACTGTGAGAACTTTTTTAGCCAAAAATCAAAAGATGCAGAATTTCAATGTGGTTCCACCTGTCTACCCCACAAACAGCATGACTGAGAATTTTATTGGTCATTGATAGATCACTTTTTTGTCCTTGTTTATCAGTTGCAAATAACTAGAAGTAGCCATGAGGTAGATGATTCAGAATATGTAATTTGATTGCTGAGATAAGCTAAAATGAGCTGGGAAATGAGCAAATAAACATGCCCAAATCCGGAAGGTCAGTTGTACAAAAAAGTGAAAATTTGTGAACCTAGGTTTTTTGAGGCTTTGATTTCAACTGTATAGTTGGGAGATGGAAATGCCTTTTTTGGCAAGACATAGACAGGTGACTGCTAACTTTAGAATTGGGTTTTTGAGTGCTGTGATTTCAACTGTGGCATGAAATTGTCTATAAAACAAACCCATCTTAGGCTTGTATTCAGTGCCTATAGACCAGCCCTAAACACTTATACAGACTAGTATTCAATCCCTACATAGACTTGCATAGAGTGCTATTCAAGCTATATAGACTTGTGATCAACTTGTAATGACTTGTATAGGCTGGTGTTCAACCCTATATAGGCTTTCCTATAGATAGTACTTTGCATTCAATTGGTATTCAGTACCCATAGACCAGCCCTAAACACTTGTATTCAACAAGAGTCAAACCATAGACTGGTCAATATGAAGTTGAATACAGTAAGTACACTACAAGGTCAGCTGTTTAGTACGCAATTTGAGTGGGTGTTCCATACTTTATAGACCTCTGGCAGACCATCCAAGTCTTTGATGGCTTCAATATTCCAGATTTGAGGTCCACTCTATTAGCAGGTTTTTTAAGAGTATTTCTCTGTAAATCTATCAAGAGATGAAAAAGTGTGAAAGTGGATGCCCAGGTCAACCAATACTCAGGTTGTGTGATTTGACTTTAGGTGGGTGTTCCAACTTTATAGACCTCTGGCAGACCATCCAAGTCTTTGATGGCTTCAATATTCCGGATTTGAGGCCCACTCTATTGGCAGATTTATTAAGAGTATTTCTCTGTAAATCTATCAAGAGATGAAAAAGTGTGAAAGTGGATGCCCAGGTCAACCACTTAGGCTGCGCATCTGGTTTCACACTTTTTCATTTCTTGATAGATCTGATAAACATTCTCAGTAAATCTGCCAATAGAATAGTCCTCAAATCTGATATATTGAAGCCATCAAAGACTGGATGGTCTGCCAGAGGTCTATAAAGTTTGGAACAACCACTTAAATTGCGCACTAAACAAGTGTACTTACTGTATTCAACTTCATATTGACCAGTCTATACAAGTTTAGGGTTTGACTCTTGTTGAATACAAGTGTTTAGGGCTGGTCTATGGGTACTGAATACCAATTGAATGCAAAGTACTATCTATAGGAAAGCCTATATAGGGTTGAACACCAGCCTATACAAGTCATTACAAGTTGATCACAAGTCTATATAGCTTGAATAGCACTCTATGCAAGTCTATGTAGGGATTGAATACTAGTCTGTATAGGTGTTTAGGGCTGGTCTATAGGCACTGAATACAAGCCTAAGATGGGTTTGTTTTATAGACAATTTCATGCCACAGTTGAAATCAGCACTCAAAAACCCAATTCTAAAGTTAGCAGTCACCTGTCTATGTCTTGCCAAAAAAGGCATTTCCATCTCCCACCAACTATACAGTTGAAATCAAAGCCTCAAAAAACCTAGGTTCACAAATTTTCACTTTTTTGTACAACTGACCTTCCGGATTTGGGCATGTTTATTTGCTCATTTCCCAGCTCATTTTAGCTTATCTCAGCAATCAAATTACATATTCTGAATCATCTACCTCATGGCTACTTCTAGTTATTTGCAACTGATAAACAAGGACAAAAAAGTAAGGTCATGTGATCTATCAATGACCAATAAAATTCTCATGCTGTTTGTGGGGTAGACAGGTGGAACCACATTGAAATTCTGCATCTTTTGATTTTTGGCTAAAAAAGTTCTCATGGTCACATATTGCCTAATCTGGTTATATCAGTGCAGAACAAAGACCACCATCAGAATCACATTGAAATTCTGCATCTATTGATACCTATATGTTATACTTGCCTAATCTGGTCATGCCCTAATCTGGTATTGTATCTATTCTCAGGTTATTCTATTATTGTATCTATTTTCAGGTTATTCTATTATTATATCTATTTTCAGATTATTCTATTATTATATCAGGCTTTATCTCCTAAAATGGCCTGCAGAGATGCCTTGACATGCCTTGACATGCCATGACATGCCATGACATGCCAGGCAGGCCCTCATATATTTTCGCAAATCTATGCAAATGCTTCACATAAACTTATCAGGCATCTATGCATAGATATAACATCACCAGCTGAAGGAGCAGTGTCTTTGCCCCCTGGCATTCCTTTTGATGAAGATCTCTTGTTTCCTGAGGATGAATCTCTGGCTGATCCTAAGACAGATTTAGATTCTACAGAGCCTTCCACTATTATCGGAGAATGTCAGAAACACCGTACCACTCAGATGGTTCAAATCCGTAATATTCTTGATAGGCTAGGATGGAGTAAGCCTTCCTCCAATTCAGTCTCATCCGAGTCGGTGCCAGCTGAACCTATTACACCACATTTATCTCCCCAGCAGTGGACTCATGTTGTAAAGGAAGCATGACAATCCATCTTAGAACTACATGAACGTTTACCGGATCCGGTTCAGTGTATTGCTCCTTTCAAAACAAATAATGAGGTTGAAGTGTCTGTTGATGCCTTTGTATCGTCAAAAGCTCATCTGGAGAAGAGGTATCATAGCAAACTACACTTAAAAATGATCTTGTCGATATCTTACAAGTTTTCATTGAATGCAGAGCAGGATTGTGCTTTTCGTATAATCGCGAACCATGCGTGTAGTCCTTATTCCGAGCAATTAAAAATGTATATTGGCAGCATGGGTGGTACAGGAAAAAGTCAAGTGCTCTGTGCAGTGCTTGAATTCTTTCATCAATGTAATGAACTCTACAGATGCGTGGTCATTGCTCCTACAGATACAGCCACTGCTTTGCTCCAAGGATCGACTTATCATTATATGTTCGGAATAGATGAAAAATGAGAGGAAATTTCGAACGGTCGACTGTCTAAGGTTGCTTCCCGGCTTGATAAAGTCAAGTATATTTTCCTTGATGAGGTCTCCATGCTCTCCTGTAAGGATATGTATATTATCAGGAATCAACTCTGTAAAGTGAAAAACGATCTAACTAACCCTTTTGGTGGTATGAACATGATTTTTGCAGGTGATTTTGCTCAACTTCCACCACCTTATGGTGGCGAGAATGCCTCTCTTTACAGTGCGACTGTTGGTTCAAACCCTTCTAGTCAGAACTCTCAGTTGGCGGCATTAGGGAAGGCTTTGTGGCACCAAGTAACGACTGTTGTTATTCTCCGTGAAAATATGCAGGTCAGAGACCAAACTCATGAAGATGCGCGGTTCCGTGAAGCCTTGTCCAATATGTGTTATAAGGCATGTACGCCTTCAGACGTCTCCTTTCTAAGGTCCTTGGTTTCGAGCATCGATCCTAGGTGTTGCTCGGTTTCAGATAATCCCTTTCGATCAGTTTCAATCATCACTGCTTTGAATATACATAAAGACGAAATCAACCGCTTAGGATCTTTACGATTTGCTGCTCAAACCAATCAAGAACTTTATCACTTCTATCCTGAGGATGTTATGTCTACTTTTGTCCCTTCCGTCGGGACTAAGTACAAGACCAGCAGAGTACGACGTTCCCTTCCCTCTTCCGTGCAACAGATATTATGGAACCTTTCCCCTTCGTCGAATTGCACGAAGATTGCTGGGAAACTTTCTCTTTGCTACGGTATGCCAGTTTTGTTACGTGCTAATATGGCAATGGAAGTCTGTATCACCAAAGGACAAGAAGGTGTGGTTCATTCGTGGGTTTCATCGTTGGGTACACATGGTTTGCCTGTTCTGGATACATTGTTTGTCTCCCTCATGAATCCTCCTGCCACTGTTAAGCTTCCTGGTTTGCCTCCCAATGTTGTTCCAATCTGCAGAACTACACAGTCCATTACATCATCTTTGCCTGATGATTCTGCCATCCACATTACTCGAAATCAAGTAGAAGTTCTACCGAACTTTGCCATGACTGACTATTCTTCACAGGGTAAGTAAAACCTGTATGTGATTTGAATAATAGTCGTACGCATCAAGTGTATTATACAGCCTTGTCTCGTAGTTCTTCAGCACGCCGTACAGTAATCTTACAAGGTTTTGATCAACACAAAATTTCGGGAGGTTGTTTAGGTGCACTCAGGCAGGAATACCGTCAACTTGAGCTTCTTGATGATATCGTTTGCTTGAGATTTGAATCTGCGTTGCCTGACAATGTATACGGTGATTGTAGGAATACATTGCTCGCAGCTGGTACTGTAGGATCTATGCATAGATCCCTGATAACTTTCCAGAGAGGTTTTGAATAGATTCTTGACAGCAAAATAAGCTCTACCACGGCATGATATGGCAAACATGGCACAAATTGATTTATTTAAATTATATAATATAAAACCTATGCATAGATTATGGACAGACTACCAGCCTTACACAGAGGACGATAATAGGCCTGCGATGCTATATATATGTTACCTGATATAGTATGCTTATGCATAGGTCACATGATCATATACCATAAGTAGAAAAGGCACTAGAAGCCTATATAACACTACATATAGGACAATAATAGGCCTGCAATGCTATATATATAATAGGCAGTATATATAGTAGGCCTGCAATGCTATATATATTACCCGATATAGTATGCTTATGCATAGGTCACATGATCATATACCATAAGAAGAAAAGGCACTACCAGCCTATATAATACTAGATATGGGACAATAATAGGCCTGCAATGCTATATATATATTACCATATATAGTAAGCTTATGCATAGGTCACATGATCTTATACTATAAGTAGAACAGGCTTAAATATATGCATTTGAGAGCTGGTAACTGATATAAATATAGTGTATATGTATAAGAATTAGGTAGATCACATGATCTGATTACAGCAAGCTATTTTTAGCTAGAGTAAAGAAAATGTAGCAAATACCAAATATAAAAGATAGGACATGCCTAGCATGCCCAGATTAGGCAAGTTATGACTGTGGGAACTTTTGACTTCTTTATATGGACAGATGCAGAATTTCAATGTGGTTCTAATGGTGGTATTCATTTTGCTATACATGCTCTTGTTCTTGCACAATTTGCATTTTATTTTCAAAAAGCCGGTGGTGAAAATATAAATAGACACATACAACTCCTTAAGAGGCATGTATATAGCCTTATATGGATGTATTCACTTGTCATAGGCTTATATTCAACTGCTATAGGCCAGTATACCCTTATACTCAACCTATCTTTCACTCTGCATACTTGGCCCCAGTCAGAAATAGCCTTTGCGTATATTGAATGCTAGTCAATAGATAGTGAATCTCAGTCAATCCCAGTCAATAGATAATGAATCTCAGTCAATAGGTATTCAATACAGTGTCAGTCTATAGGTTTTGGATATATCTCAGTTTCAGGCCTAGGTCAACCTAGCATACTTGAATGGGTGTTCCAACTTTATAGACCTCTGGCAGACCATTCAAGCCTTTGATGGCTTCAATATTCAAGATTTGAGGTCTACCATATTGGTAGATTCACTGAGAGTATTTATCAGCAGATCCATCAAGAAATGAAAAAGTGTGAGAGTGGATGCCCAGGTCAACTACTCAGATATCAGATCTACCAGGCAGGTTGATCACACTTTTTCATTTCTTGATAGATCCACTCATAAATATTCTCAGGAAATCTACCAATATATCCTAATTCCAGACTAGTGAAGCCATTAAAAGCCTGGATGGTCTGCCAGAAGTCTATAAAGTCGGAACACCCATTCAGATATGTAGAAGTGAATGCTATTGACCTAGGCACCCATTTTCACACTTTTTCATTTCTTGATGGATCTGGTGATAAATACTCTCAGTGAATCTACCAATATGGTAGACCTCAAATCTTGAATATTGAAGCCATCAAAGGCTTGGATGGTCTGCCAGAGGTCTATAAAGTTGGAACACCCATTCAAGTATGCAGAGTGAAAGTCGCAGGCCTATTATCGTCCTATACCGATAGTACTGTATAGGGCTGGTAGTCTGTCCATAATCTATGCATAGCTTTTATATTATATAATTTAAATAAATCAATTCATGCCGTGTTTGCCATATTGTGCCGTGGCTCTGCCATATTCTGCCAGGCTATGCATATATTAGCTGTCCAGAATCTATTCAAAACCTCTTTGGAAAGCTGTCAGTAATTTATGCATAGATGCTACAGCATCTGGTGTTGCTCGAGAGCTTTCGTAGCGCTAAGGGTAAATCATATAACCCTCCACGGTTGCATCGCTTGTTAAAATGGACCGAAACTAATCCCTTCGAGCATTTACCTGATCTGCAGTACTCTTGAATCACGAGTTCAAGTCAGCTGTATCATCTGTTACCTGCTCTGCGCATGATTCAGCCCTTGAAGCAGATTTGCATTCTGATAACAAAAGAAAGGTTGATGATGCGATGCTCAACAACATTGGTACTTCCCATCCAGTCCCTTCCCCCTTGACTCCACATTGTTTGACTTTCATTCCCTATGGTCCTGTTTGGACTAACAACAGTTGCGCATATGACACGTTATCAGCTGCTCAGGAGAATCCTACGATCTGGCACCGTTGCTTTACCGATTTGAATCACAGATTCTTAGCACCTCTCTCTGAGATCATGTTGTCTAGTCCTTTGTCCATCACATTAGTTGACAAAATAAGAGATAAACTACGAGAGTTGTTGTTTCAGTTCGATAGCAGTGCTTTCGCTTACAGTGACTTTGTTTCTGTTGCCGAAATTGCAGAAGTTATTCTTTCGACTGATAGGCCTGTGTGCGTTGGGAGATTACGATGCATCAACGGTCATGATTTGTCAAACGCTCAGATTTGTAATGTAATCTCTTCCACTTTTATTGAAGTCCCTATTCGCCTACGAATCCTCCTTCCTCCTTGCAAGCTTGGGTAGAAGGAATGCATACTGTTACACAATGTCTTTGTGTTGAATGCCAGGAACATAAGCGTGTACATTATATGTTTGAGGTTGCCTCCCCTTTAATGGTGTTTCCTCTTCCTGTTCAACAAACCACTGCAACGCAACTATCTCCTACTCGGATGTGTCTGTCTCCAATGCTCCAAATGTCTAATCCGACAGTTGCAGTCCCCTACCGTTTGGCTGCTGTTCTTTATTATGGAAATCAGCATTTCAGCGCTCGTTATATCTCGCGTGCAGGTATGGTGTTTTTCCACAATGGGATGTTAGGTAGTGCCATGGTCACAGAGTCGCTCAACATCACCAACATCGATTTAGCCAGCTGTTGAGGAAAAACCGCCGTGATGGTTTTTTATACTATTATTCATGAAATATAATTTTTGATCTCACTTGTTGCACCACTTTGAGAAAGTTATTTAATTGAATTGCCATATATCGACATGAATCAGTTCTATACTTGTTTGCGGTTTATCAGTATTCGTACAGTGTCGTTGAGGGCATATGAAACTTTATGGTTTCACGCACCCACTGTCACTCTTTCTTTCACTTTCTCCACCTTGGTAGCTACTAGCACTGGTCCATACTCGCTGCTGTTAGTACTGGGTAGCTGAATGAAACTCTGTCCCTTCGTCGTTGGTGGCTGTGGTTGTAGGTGACATATGTCCACATTTATGATGCCCTGCGATCACTGGTAAAGACAGGAACTTCGTGATCTTTCACGTTGAGGGGGTCTGTAATTGGTCCTTCAATGATGCCTAGGCAGTTGTAGGTATCTCTGCTTGCGAATGTTGCTCCGAATCTTATTTGTGTCCACTTTGAACCTTCCTTCACCAGTGTAGCCCAAAATTCTGGCTCTAGCAAGTATTGACATCGAGCTAGATTAAATGAATACGTTTTTTTCTTTCTTTTGAAAAGTGCCACGTTACCGTTGTCATGTTCGTGCTTATCTACATGGAACACACCGGTACTTGCTTCTTGTTCCTCCATGGAAGGTATTGGTGTTGTTTCATGTTCCGTTTCTTCATTATCGATACTGGGTTGCGTTGGTCTGTGCGTGAGTTAGTTATCAATTGGGGTTTCTTACAGCACCAGATGCTGTAGCATCTATCCATAAATTACTGACAGCTTTCCAAAGAGGTTTTGAATAGATTCTGGACAGCTAATATATGCATAGCCTGGCAGAATATGGCAGAGCCACAGCACGATATGGCAAACACAGCATGAATTGATTTATAATATAAAACCTATGCATAGATTATGGACAGACTACCAGCCCTATACAGTACTACATATAGGACGATAATAGGCCTGCAATGCTATATATACATTACCTGATATAGTATGCTTATGCATAGGTCACATGATCATATACCATAAGTAGAAAAGGCACTAGAAGCCTATATAACACTACATATAGGACAATAATAGGCCTGCAATGCTATATATATTACCTGATATAGTATGCTTATGCATAGGTCACATGATCATATACCATAAGAAGAAAAGGCACTACCAGCCTATATAATACTAGATATGGGACAATAATAGGGCTGCAATATTACCATATATAGTAAGCTTATGCATAGGTCACATGATCTTATACTATAAGTAGAACAGGCTTAAATATATGCATTTGAGAGCTGGTAACTGATATAAATATAGTGTATATGTATAAGAATTAGGTAGATCACATGATCTGATTACAGCAGGTTATTTTTAGCTAGAGTAAAGAAAATGTAGAAAATACCAAATATAAAAGATAGGACATGCCTAGCATGCCCAGATTTATTGGTAGATTTCCTGAGAATATTTATGAGTGGATCTATCAAGAAATGAAAAAGTGTGATCAACCTGCCTGGTAGATCTGATATCTGAGTAGTTGACCTGGGCATCCACTTTCACACTTTTTCATTTCTTGATGGATCTGCTGATAAGTGAATCTACCAATATAGTAGACCTCACATCTGAAACTGAGATATATCCAAAACCTATAGACTGACACTGTATTGAATACCTATTGACTGAGATTCATTATGTATTGACTGGGATTGACTGAGATTCACTATCTATTGACTAGCATTCAATATACGCAAAGGCTATTATTGACTGGGGCCAAGTATGCAGAGTGAAAGATAGGTTGAGTATAAGGGTATACTGGCCTATAGCAGTTGAATATAAGCCTATGACAAGTGAATACATCCATATAAGGCTATATACATGCCTCTTAAGGAGTTGTATGTGTCTATTTATATTTTCACCACCGGCTTTTTGAAAATAAAATGCAAATTGTGCAAGAACAAGAGCATGTATAGCAAAATGAATACCACCATTAGAACCACATTGAAATTCTGCATCTGTCCATATAAAGAAGTCAAAAGTTCCCACAGTCATAACTTGCCTAATCTGGGCATGCTAGGCATGTCCTATCTTTTATATTTGGTATTTTCTACATTTTCTTTACTCTAGCTAAAAATAGCTTGCTGTAATCAGATCATGTGATCTACCTAATTCTTATACATATACACTATATTTATATCAGTTACCAGCTCTCAAATGCATATATTTAAGCCTGTTCTACTTATAGTATAAGATCATGTGACCATTGTCCCATATAGTATTATATAGGCTGGTAGTGCCTTTTCTTCTTATGGTATATGATCATGTGACCTATGCATAAGCATACTATATCAGGTAATATATATAGCATTGCAGGCCTATTATTGTCCTATATGTAGTGTTATATAGGCTTCTAGTGCCTTTTCTACTTATGGTATATGATCATGTGACCTATGCATAAGCATACTATATCAGGTAACATATATATATAGCATCGCAGGCCTATTATCGTCCTATACATAGTACTGTGTAAGGCTGGTAGTCTGTCCATAATCTATGCATAGGTTTTATATTATATAATTTAAATAAATCAATTCGTGCTGTGTTTGCCACATCATGCCGTGGTAGAGCTTATTTTGCTGTCAAGAATCTATTCAAAACCTCTCTGGAAAGTTATCAGGGATCTATGCATAGATCCTACAGTACCAGCTGTCGCTTGAGGCTTATCGTTTTAATTGATGTTCACTTAGTTCAATTAATGCTACCTTGACACCTATGAGGTAAGTATATGTGTTCTCTGTATCGTCTTTATCTCAATTTGCACAACACCGTACAGGAGTTCAGGGTTTGTTGCTGCCTATTTTTTTTATTTTCATGGTATTCACTGATTTTTCAGGCACAGCCGCGTGCAAACCCAAAAGGCCCTCGCCACTCAAGTTAAAGACAAGTCGCCAAAATCTAAGTCTAAACCTGCCTCGGGATGTACTACCGTTTCCCATGTGGTTCGCTCTCGTCCCTCAGAAACTGTTATCATTTCAGACAGTGACGATGAAGATATCCTTGACCTGCGTGTGAGGTTAGTCGTCATCCGTTTCTTTTGCTGAGCTTATGAAAACTTGAATGTATAGCCCAGATCATGGTTCTCGTGCTACCGAAGTTGCAGCTGAGGATTTTGAATCCCCTGATGGGAACGAATCGATCCATTCTGAAGTTCCCAATGACAATGTACTGGAGCAGGGAGATGAAGAAGAAGATGAGGAAGACAACGAATCCATCAAGGGGGAAGCCGCAGCTTGCAATGTGTCTGAAGATAAGGCCTCTGAACCTGAAGAAGAGACTGCTGTTATGCGCCATGCCTTTCAAGATCCTCTCAAATGAGAATTGAACGTCTACAAGAATCTTCCTTTTATTAGGTGATGTTTCGCTGCCTTCTTGGTCGGTTTTCTCATTGGATGTCTAGTCAAGCGTGTACGCTTCAACCGTTCAAGTGGTACACCACGAAATTCGATTTCAACATTAATAGGTTCTCCTCTAACGTGGTCTACTTGTCTCGTGTTTGAAAACACTATACTGATGAAACCCTGTCGTGAGTTATCTATCTTTGTTTTTTGTTTGTTGATTGAGTACGTCTTTCGCAGTGCTGTCGCTCAGGGTCTTCTGTTCACCAAGTACGGTCGCTATGTTAGTTTGTCTTGTGTTGCGTCGGATGATCTTGCTGTCGTGGATTCATGCATTGCTTTGGCCTCTTCCCGCAAGCCTGTTGCTTGTGTCATTGTCAACTTCATTGCTAGTTCGAACCTAGCCTCTAGCTTCGATCGTCCCAACCATCAAAACCCTGATTCCGTTTATCGTCTTCATCAAGTCTCCATCGCACCTTTTGGTCAATCATTCCGTCGTGAGGTAGCTATGTGGGGTCAGTTGTTCCAAACAAATCGTCTCTATGGGACCATTTTTGCAGAGGGAATGTCGTTTACCACACGTGCCGAAGTGTCAGACATTTTGAAGTCTTCTACATATTCGTCCCCTGGTACGTGTCCTGCTTATTCTGAGGTAGATTCATACTCACTATTTTGCTTGCAGCTAAATCTGTTGCAGCATCGTTGAGTCCTGGTAAGTTTGATGACCTAGCGATATCGAAAATTGACTCAGGATAGTTGCTTTTGAAGCAAAACCACCCACCAAAACAGTCTCCACACCTTGGAGGAGCCGCTCCAGACTTGAAACCACTGCGGTTTTTACAGCAACAAGTGGTGGTGTATCACAGGCTGCCACTTCAATGAACGTCACAGTCCCTTCTAGTCTCACATTTACTGACAAAGGTGATATCTTTCACTCTCGATTCGCTTAACTGAAAATTACCCACTTAGTTCCAATCTACGATGGACGTGCTGGACAGTATCATAGAGGCCGTGGGTTTGAATTTTTGGACGAAGACTTTGCTTCGCTGTCGTCTTGGCCTTGGCTCGCCATGCACGAGCTTCCAGACGATGCTGCCGTTGTGCTAGGTTACTCTGCAAACATCTACAAGACCCAGCCAAGCAACAGTCAGACCGAATATGTCAATCTATCTACTAACATTCTCTTCGTCATAGTTCTTGGGATGTTTAAGGATTCCAACTGGGTTCTTGAACTCCAAAAAAATGTATATATGTTTACCATGTCCATACTTTGTCTTGTAAACCTGGTAGCCATAGATATCTGCCCTCTAAATACAAATTTGTTGTATAGAAATTGATATACATTCTCGTCCAAAAAGCATGATCCCGAGCCACAGGATACGAACGCGTAAGCTGCACTGCAAAGAGTATAAACCAAGTTGAGTATGTACAGTCCCAATTTTAATTACGCCTTTGCAGCTGTCCAGCCTTTACTAATTACCAGAGGATTCTGTTCTGTTTTGGAGTCGAGGACGGCGACCTTGCAGTGTCAAGCATGTCAAGGTCCATGGAACGATCACGATCTGCAGATCTAAGTCTATAATAATGTATATTTAAATAAATGTTCAATTGTCCCCTTTGCTGCTGTCTCAATTAACGCAGTTGTTCACATTCACTCATGTCTACGAGAAACTCAACAAAACCTGACTTCAGCAATACAATTATCAGGCCACTTTTCGACATCAACAGCATCGACAACCTTGACATTTTAGTTACGCGCGACCAGGACCAGATGAATGCCTTCATCAAAACACATTTTGTCTCAAAACAATTCATTGCTTTCGATATGGAGTTTGAGGAGGGTATCCATTGCAAATGTCTTGTGTCGGAGCAAACCACTACATTGTCTACTGCCAACATTGCAACGTTACAGTTTTGTTGCGATGCAAAAGTTTTGATTATTCCTATTCACAACAATTGTAAGGAAAGATTTCGATTTTTCCTTACTCACTAGAATTTGTATGCAGTCTGCCCCGATCCTGTCCGACACCTTCTAGAGGAGTGGTCTATATGGAAATACGGAGTGGGCATCCTTGGCGACATTTCTCTCCTTGTCAAATACATGGAGGTGGTTCCGCAGTGTTGTGTTGACCTCGGTTTTCTTGCTAAAGCCGTTCATCCAGAAGCCTGGCTGGCTCGCGACCCCAGCGCTCTTTTTCATTCACCTGTTAGCATGCAAGTCCTCGCAGAAGCTTACTTGCTTCATATGATACAAAAACCCGACTGGAGTGCCATTTATTCCTCGAGGGGTTCAGAGTCTGGAAAGACATCTGCGACTTGCATTGGAAACCTTCAGATGCACAAACACGCTGTAAGTAGCCATCGATAAGCTTACAGGTAGACTAATCAACGGCACAGACATCGCTATTGATGTTCTTGCTCCGGACCAAATCTTCTGCCAAAAATTGCATCCCAACGTTAGTATTCGTGACAGTTCAATCAGACGTCTGTTGTTCGACGCTGTTAGTATTTCGTCTTTGATTTGTCTAAAGTGTTGATATTGTTTCAGAAACAGGAGCGTACATATAAATTCGAGTTGCCAGCTGCTACTCTCGCCTGGTTCCTGTCGGTTACAAGTTCTACTTTGTACCAGTCGCTTGCCAGCTCCCAATCCTTTTCTGGAAACAACGTGCTTGTCTTTGACATTAAAGACGACAATGTTGAAGACATCACCAGCATGATGTCTCTCCAATTGAGCGCTTTTTGGATAGATGCTCTATGTGCTACACAGGAGTTTATGGGTGACAACTCCACAACTTCGGTTTACTCTCACCTTCTGTTCCATGTAGCCGTGCATGGTGATTGAAGCGTTGATGGCAAAAAAGAGTACGACTTGTACTACAGGAATCGCTGCATCAAAACTAGAATATACTTTGTCAGTACAGGCATGGAGCATCGCTGGAAGGTTTCTGATCTTAAGTGGTATTTCTACAATTCGTAATTACCAGTAGAACTACGACAAGCCCTGCTGTTCGACATCTACATGCGACTTGAGCTTTTTTGGCCCTAAAGGTATCAGACGTTGATATAGATGTAACAGAAACTTGGGTTTTTTTTTTCTTTTTGAATATGCGCAGGTCTACGGGGCAAATATACAGAAAAACACGAGCAAGATTCTACACAACATAGCCGCAGTAATCCTCCACTGCTTGCATACTCTCAAAAACCGAGATGGTAGGGACATCACCCCTCTGTACTGCATTCTCAATCACGTAGCTGACCTCCTCCCTAATCGAAATCAACAAGTTACACAACAGAATAAGATTCATACCAATCATTTAATAACTTACATTCACCGTTGCAAGTTATCATAAAATAACACAATGGCGGAATTTGTGGTCTAGGTAACGATTGTTGCCTTTGCATCACAGACACTGAATCATTGTAGTTTGTAGAGACGTTCACATCGGATGATTGTGACGATCGCCTTGGTAGATTAGGATTGCCAGTGGAATGATTGTGTTCACTGTGGCAGTTACTCTGCCAGATGGCAAGCGCTACCAGCCAAGTATTTGCATGGATAACACAACCACTGACGTATTCGTTGATAGATTCAATAGCCAGTTCTCTACTTTAGTTAACGACTTACACCGTAAATGATATGAATGGACTCACAGATCAGTGAATATCCCTCGACGACTGCCACAAGTCTTCCAAAGGCCCAAGGTCTAAAGGATCGTTTTCTTCCAATTTAAACAAACGCGGAATGCAGGGCAAAGTGTAACTGGTTGGAGGGAGCGTGCTAGTCGCATACCTGAATGATGTTTGCATACTCAAACACTTGAAAAGAGACACATTGTCAGAATACAGTACAAACACAGTTCCTAAGTATTAAGAGAATAGACACAGGCCACCCGTCTACGCGCCACCAATTGCAAAGACAGCGATATACAACTCCCATCGCTATGCCCAGTGAGTTCGTCCAGTAAATAAAAACATACCTGAATGTGCTTGTTGTAGTAGAACACAAGGAGTGCGAAAATAATAACAAACAATGATCCGTTCTAATTATGACGCACCCATATGTGGTTTGTCACGTGGACTCGGAATTGCCGCCCGACTAGGGACGGCCCACTAAGGTAGCAATATGTTAATATGAGGCTTCCTCATGAACCTCTACTGCCTTTTGCACTTATTTTTCCGACACGGCTCACAACACCACCCTAATAGGGTGACTTGTATATGCTTACTTAATGTGTTTCGGATGGTCTCGGACAAGTCTCGGACAGTGGATATAACAGTGAAATTACTTTCTAACTCAATTCTAACTACTGAATATTAGCTACGGTCAGAATTGACGATTCGACCACGATTCTGACAACGATTTTGATCCGATTCTGG
>QLOY01002119.1:0-14021 GCA_003313965.1 Megacollybia marginata
GGAACAGTATATTGATCCTTTGCACCTTACCATTATTACGCAGGACATAATATCAATAAGACACCTGTAGTCTTTATGAACCTCAGCATCACTCTCAGATATCAGATACGTGGTCGTCGTTCAAGCGAAGGAAGGCGCTTAACAGCGCTTAACGGCTTAATCGGCTATGCCATCAGTGACGTGACAGGCTTGACGTTGACATCGTCGCGAAGCATCAAATAGAAGTCGAAGTCGAACTAAATAAGGAAAGTCAGGAACCGGTCTTAAAAACCCAAGGGTGAAAGACCGAGCCTTACTAAAGTAAGGACTCGGAATCTTTCCTATTGGTTGATAGCGTGTATTCCGGTATAATGTCGGTGTTTATGTCAGACACATGAGTGACACGGTGTCGTGACTTGAACACTCTCAACACTCCCCCTCACTAAGTGTCTGGCAGTGAACTTTCTGTCTGACCTGTCTTCAGGTGGCGAACCTAACCAGTTTCTCAGTGAAAGATAATACCTAATTTCCTTTTGAGATAATCGAATTGTATTCGACCAAGATTCTTTGTGAGTATATCAGCAATTTGATCTTTGGTCGATACATGCAACATTTTGACCCGTTTCTCTTCTACTTGCTCATATGAAGTGAAATCATATGTCTATGTGCTTGGTTCGTTTGTCGGCGACTGGATTCGAGGCTATGAATAAAGAGCCCTGATTATCGCCAACTACGGGTGTTGTGTAATTAACGAACTTAACTCCAAGTTCATTGAACAGGTTTTGAACCCAAGTGACCTGTCTACAACAATCACTTAAAGCCATGTACTCGGCTTCAGTGGATGATAGCGCTATAGTAGTCTGCTTGTGGGAATTCCAGACAACAACTGCGTCGGCTATCTTAATAAAGTAACCAGTCTGTGATCTTCTATTATCTTCATCTGATGCCCAATCAGAATCTGTAAAGGCTATCGGAGCCGATACTTCTGAGCGTCCATTGAATACAAGTTTATAGTTGGTAGTACCAGCCAAATATTTCATCACATGTTTAGCGGCATTGAGGTGCAGCTTCGATGGATTGACTGAATATTGCGACAGTTTTATTACTGCGTACGCAATGTCTGGCCTTGTACCAAGTGTAAGATATAAAAGAGAACCAATTATCGACTGATATTGCTTCTTGAGTATTTCATCAACAGGTTCAGTGTTAACTGTTGGTTTATACCCAGCAGGTAATGGAGTTTGCACAATGTTTGCATTTTCCATGTTGAAACATTTGAGAATCTTTTTCTGGTATTCTCTTTGGTCGAGAGTGAGGATTCTTCTTGACCTATCTCTCATAATGACCATTCCCAGAAATTCATTACATTCCCCGAGATCTCGGCATTCCCATTTTGCCATGAACTCTTGCTTCTTTTCCAAGAGAAGCTTCTTGTTTGGTCCCATAAAGATCGCATCATCTACATATATGATTACGATCACATATCCTCGCTTGTTCCTGAAGATAAAAACTCCCGCGTCTGACAAACAATTTACGAAGCCCGACTCTATCATAGAGGCTTGGCACTCTTTCCACCATTCCAGGCTTGCTTGTTCGAGACCGTATAAGGCGCAGAGTAATCACCAAACTTTTCCTACTTCTTTCACGAATCCTTCAGGTTGTTCCATATAAATCTCCTTATCAAGTTTGCCGTATAAGAAGGCAGTCTTGATGTCCAGTGACTCGAGTTCCCAATCCTTGATCACTGCTAAGGCTAACAAGATACGAACTGTATCGTATCTTACGACTGGAGAGAACAATTTGTGGTAATCTATTCCTTGTATTTCAGAAAATCCTTTCACTACCAATCTAGCACGTTTGCGTAGATCTGTTTTGGTATTGAATACCCAACGATTTCTGATTGCTTTTCTTCCTTTTGGTAACGTGACTAATTCATAAACGTTCCTTTTCTTCAATGCATCAAGTTCCTCTTTGCATGCCTTTAACCATTGTTCCCTTTCAGTAGATGGAAGTTTCAGAATATCTCTGAAGTTCCAATCTTTTTCTATATCGGAAACAGGCAATGCACAGTTCAGAAGTGATAAATATAATTCTTCTCCCCCTTGTTGTGTCACCGTATCAGCTTCGGCATTTACACGGAAGCGTGTCCAGTTATTGTGGTTGTTCTGGTTATACCAATACGAACGACCACTTTCATCTCTAGCTTCTGTCCATCCAGGCTTTAGAGGCCGAAGGGCAGGAGCAGGAGCATTGACATTTTCGGGAGGAGGTGGTACAACACAATGACCAGCACTGCGATCAACGGCGCCATGACGCCTATGACCTTGGTCTCGCGGTTGCTGTACTATTTGATCACGTCCAGGAACAGGAATCCCACGAGCGGGAGCACATATGTCCCTACGCTCGCGTTGCACAGCAAGAGGTGGATCTTGCTGCCCAGCTGCAGGTAGTGTTGGCCAAGGCTCGGCTCAAGCCCTAAGCCGAGCTGAGCCGAGCCCTGAAAAGCCGAGCCTAAGCTGAGCCTAGCATCACGGCCTCAGAAGGCTTGGGCTCGGGCTTGGATTCTGAAAGCCTGAAGCCCAGGGCTCAAGCCCAACAGGCCCACGGCTTTTAGTAGTAAACATTGTGACTGCTTAGTGCTTACTGATTGTCACATCTGATGTTTGTAACTAAGTTATTATCTAATTTAAACAGTTTCTGATGTGTCAAGTTCTGTCAGGTGTGATTTTTTTCCTCACGCAGTACTTACATTACTAAATGCAATCCCAATATTACAACCTCAGCATCCATTAATTGCTTGAGATTATGTACCTTCAGTTGCCCTTTCAAGAAATTCGAGTATGGTCACAAAGTGTTACATACACCCGTTGACTGTTGCTTGCTGTCTTGTGCTGCACTTAAGCTAGACCAACCTCTATTGGTGGTTTGATGCATAAGTGCGTAAGTTACGAGGTGCGTGTATGTTTAAAATAATCACGTGTCCATAGTAGTATCCAAATATAGTAACACTGCACAAAGCGCTGAAATTGGCTGAAAATAGATGCCGAGATGAAGGAATTGCAGCTTAGTGGTGATTTTGAACTGGATGCAAATGCTGATGATGTTTTTATTCAAATAAATTAGCTAGTACATTGGTAACTTCAATTGACATTATTTATAGTACAGGCCCAGGCCCAGGGCAAAGCCCAAGCCAAGCCCAAGCCGAGTAGGGCTTGGGGCTTAGGCTCAGGCTTCAATTTCTAGGAGCCCAGGCCCGACCAAGCCGAGCCCTGTCACAGGGTACCGAGCCGAGCCGAGCCCTGGCCAACACTAGCTGCAGGTGGTCCTGCAGGTCGGTTTGGAGGGTTAGGTGGACCAGGTTGGACCGGACCAGGCCTACCAGTGCCGTCGCGTGGTTGCCTAGCTGGAGGACCTCAGGATGGAAGTTCCTCCTGATCTGGTTTATCGGGATGATGAGAGGGTGGTTTTCCGTCATCAGAATCATCATAAAATTCGTCACCTGAGGTATCGCTTGAATCCCTCGGATTAGATGAAGTTTTCTGTGGTTTAGCTAGTTCCAAACGCACGAAAGGTTGACTATCTTTACACTTTGGAAACCAGTGTTCATCAAAGGCATCTGGGCTACTTTGTATAACGTTATTCTTATCCATAAAGAGATATGATTTTGATCTGACATCATAACCGATGAAGATCATTGCTTCTCGCTTCGGCGAGAGCTTATTCTGTCTCTTTCTTCAGTATGAAGACATATGCACCACAACCAAACACCCGGAAGTACAATATATTGGGCCGCTCTCCGCTGAAGATCTCTCCAGGAGCCTTCCAATTTAATCGACTTATCGGTGTGCAATTATAGACAAAGATTGCCATGTTATAGGTAAATTCCCACCAAGAGATGGGTATTGAAGCTGCATGATGTAGCGCTTCCTCTTTGTCAGTTAAGGTACGATTTAATCGCTCCGCTCTTCCATTTTGTTGGTGAATGTGAGGTGCAGATTTTTGAATCGCAATGCCTTCAAGATTTAGAAAATGTTTGAATTCGCCGCTTAAAAATTCTCCCCCTCAATCAAAATGTATAGTTTTTATTTGTTTCCCTGTCTTCTTTTCTACTTTTGCTTTGAACTTCTTAAATGCCGCAAAGGCAGCATCTTTAGATTTGAGAAGCTCATGTGCTGCATAAGAGGAATGATCATCAAGAAAATTGATTACCCATCGGTAACCATGATAAGATCGTACAGGAATTTCAAGGAGGTCTGAATGAATCAGCTCTAAGAGATTCTTGGTGCGGCTTTCCGAAGGTTGGTAAGATTTGGATACATGTTTGCCCATTTCACAACCTTTACAGGTAGTGATTTTGGATGTGCCTTTAATTTTAACACCTTCCGTGTGTGTTTCTAAATGACACATAACTTCTTTGCCGGCGTGAGCCATGTGATTATGCCATGTGTCATAGTCTACTGTTTTGGTTAAGAAGATACTTTCCCATTCCTTTGTTGAATTCCATATAATGGAAGGAAGGAAGTGTAGAGCAGAGTTGGCATCATCAAGGGGTTTACCCTGAAATGCTATTTTCTGTGTCTTCTTATCAATGATATGTGTACAAGTTGAGTCACTTGTTAACACATAACCATCGTCTAAAAGTTTGCCTATCGATAATAATCGATTCGTAGATTCTGGATAATACACCACCGGATATAATTTCGTGATTCGTGATTCACCGTTCACCATTGTCCGAATTAAGACAGATCCTTCACCAGGAATAGAAATTTTCTTTGTCTTATCAACACCTTTCATGGTATGCGGTGTGGCATAATCTTGATATGCAACGAAATCATCAAAATGAGGCGTAATGTGAATGGTAGCACCACTATCCATTAGCCAATAACTTATGAACTTATGGTCTTTTTGTACAGTCGTTGAAATGTTAATATTGTTACATATTATTACATTTGAGTATTCTACAGATTGTAAGGAATCTGTAGGACTGTTAGACCGTTCTAGTGAGATGAAATCATACCAAGCGCCTGCATATCCATTGTGTGGTAAATCTCCGTTGCCTTCGTCGACTAAGTTGTAAATGTCGTCGTCCCAACCCCATGGTGTATCTTCAGGGAAGACATCTTCTAATCGATGAGTTCTAGGACCGTTGTTAGGTCGTACTGAATCAACGCTGTTGGTCCTATTGATGAAACCTCTAGAGTGCCATGCTCTAGGATGGCGTCTTCTATCAAGGGTTCTTCAATTAATGTTGGCCTCCCGAGCTGCTTCAATATCGTGCCTGGTTTGGCTTCGATCTTGTGCCAGCATTTCTTGAAGATAAGTGGCTCTGCCTTTGTTACTGCCGGAAGCGGGATTAGGTCTCCAAGTTTCCTTTCTAGGAAGGGGAATGAGTTGAACTGGGTTCTTCTCTATTTTTCGTTGGAGACGGTTTTCATGTATGACCTTTTCATGGTCTTCTTCGATCCTATTTTTCCAAGCATCCATGATTTCATCATGTGGTGCCATTGCAGGATCTCCAAGAAACCAAGTCACTCGAGTTGTGTCCTGTGGTGCTTCCGCATTGGGAATAAATTCTTCCCTTAATCGTCCAGATTCTTTATCACGGTAAACTGCGTTGAATCTGAACAAAGCCTGCATTCGTTGTAACATCGTTTTGTCGTTCGATGCAGAACAACCTGTGCAGTGCTTGTTGATTTTGTGGAACCACAAAACATGAGCTACCCAATTGTTGATGCAAACAAGAGAGTTGAAATTAAGTAGGAATAATGTGAGGATCCTTGTGTGTTTCGTAGTTCCATGGCAAATTCCTGAAGTCTAACTTCAAGGTATTCATCCATCCTACTAAATTATTATCAAATTCGCTTTGCAGCGGAAGTTTGTCAAATGAGTAGTGAGGATAGCCATTTCGGTATATGATTTTATGAGGATTCATATCCGTCATTTTAATCTCTCTATGTTTTTCTAAATGGTAGTGTATCATTTGGAACCCTAGATGCATGAGTTTAGGAGAACATCCTACACAGTAAGATTTGTCCTTTTCTCCATGCATTCGGTTGATAACTAGAAGTTCCTTCCATTTGGCTTCGAGATTCTTGATTTTATAATTAGACCATTTGGTCATTTCCCAAGTATGGGCCAACATGTGTATGGTTGGATGATCCTTGATAAGGTTGGAGCAGGTATGAGTATATCCCATGCTATCTTTGGCGCAGACAAAGCCTTGTCGTAAACAGTCATTGTTCACAATTAGGCTGTCTCGTAATTTCATTCTTCGACGAAGTGATCTGAGTGCTGGAGTGTTGTGAAAATCTTGTTGGAACTGATCTTCGAGATTGTTGAAGACTATCTGGATGTGTTTATCCAAGAAGTCTGATACTAGAATGATGAGATCAGGATCTTTGATGTCTTTAAGCAATTCCCCAATTAACTTGATGTCAGGAACGGGAGCTTCCATTAAGTCATTGATGACTTGATCTTTGTAACTGAAATAGTAATCATGGATGGCGTTCTTTCCATCCAAGATTTTTCTAGTTGAATTAAAAGATTCTTGGAAGTTCATTTCCCGTTTATTTTGTTTCTTGAACTGGTGCATGGTTCTAGTAAGTGGAGCTTCCATTAATTAGATAACTTATCTTGCTCTTGAACCTGGTGGACTAATGTCACCAGTTCTTCGAAACATTGCTTCGGGCGAAGCTGACATCGGAGTAGGACAGGGTATCTCAGATATTTGATCGGAAATATGAATGCGATTATAAGGAGGACTGTATGCAGGATTGAAATCTTCAGGAGAAGCCAGAGGAGAGCTCGTATTAGGTCTTTTATTAGCCTTTTTATTAGAGCCGTTCTTCTTTGCCTTCTTAGTTCCGCCGGCGTCAGGGCTTCTTGGACCGGAGAGTCTAGAAGGTCCTGCGATTGGTGGTCTAGGAGGAGTGGCCGCACGAGGGTAGATGTGTGTCTGATAATTTCCTTTATCAGGTACCATGCCTCTATAAGTTTCAAGTACCACCCCCGGAGCAAGTTTCCTTGATTCAATAAGGTCGAATCGAAAGGGATTAGGACCTGCAGGATTGGCCGGGGAGTTGGGTTGAGTTGGAACGTCTGGAAAGGGCTGCGGAGCAGTCTCAGACAAGATTTCCTCAGCTGCAAAGAGTCTAGCAGCGCGAATTGCTGCTTCCTCAGTAGAGATGGGAGATAAAGTGATGGTGGATCGATGACGTGTTACTGACGGTATCAATGTTGCTGGTCTGGCCATTTGTGGAGCAGGAGATGGAGTTTCATTCTCAATCCTCCTCGCTTTTGCTAAGCGTATAGGAGTGGGATGAATCATTTCGACTGTGGAAGAGAAAGAAACAGAAGGTTTAACTACTTCTGATTCTTTGAGTCTAATAGGTGAGCCTAAGGGTTTAATATCTTGTTCAGTTTTTGGGGGTGGGACCGGTAAAGGTCTAGCCTCGTGTACTGGATCAGGATTTACAACTCTTAGTATTTCTGCTTCTTCAGCAGAACCATTTTGTGAGTTATTTGTATATCCCATACTAGAAGTTTCGGAGGGAGTTTGTACAATTCGTTGTGGTGAATCTTGTAGTATCATAGGGGATTCTCCCTGTGTTTCTATAAGATGATCTATCACATTTCAAATTGACAGTTCCCTATTCTGATCTGCTGGTTGTGCAGGTGTGGATGGTGGAGTTAAGTTTCCACCAGCCATCTGTATCAATTCAGCAGTTGAGGGTCTAGAGGGATCTTCAAATGCTCCTGGCATCGATGTGGAGGCAGCATTTGATCCTGATGGTGTAATGGACTGCATCCAATCCTGTACTGATAACATATTAGATATGTTTTCAAGGATAGTTGGTTCATCTTCATCATCAAGATCAGACATTCGTTGCAGTAATCTGTTGCAAATATCTTTAATGACTTGAGTACTATTGGTTTCTCTGAACCTTTGATTGAGAAGAGCATCTCTAGTTTGTGGATCGGTATCTATTAACCGGTCAACTTCTTCAACTGATAATGGGGTGTTATCTTGATTAATGTCACTAATGGGTGGCGTTAAGTTTTCGATATTCCCTGCTATTTCAGTTGCTAAAGTCGTAAGTTCATCCATGAACTTAGGTACTAGAGCTTTAAAGGAGGCTTCAGCCTTTTGCTCTTCATTATGATCAATGATCATTTGAGAAAGTGTTGGCTCATTATTGAGAATTCGATCAACAGTCTCGTCAGAAATCACTTCTACATCTATCCCAGTATTTTGAGAAATTATCTGGGCTAGATCTCAACGGATTTTTTCAAGAAGGTTGATCGTGTCATCTGTATTTGCCAATCCATCAATGTTCCGTTCATCAGAATCAGAACGTTTAGATGGTATTCCAGTTAGTACCATGGCGTAATCTGAAGACATGTCTGTGACAGTCTCAAATTTTTCGTCATCGTCACTATTGCTGTCGTTTCCAACATCAACTAGTTGTGCTAATGCGACTCTTTTAGCCTTTTTATGGGCTTTTCTCTTTTTGGCTGCTAACTTTTTCTTTTCTGCTTTGGGATCCTTCGCCCCCACAGGAGCAGGTGTTTGCTGCTGCGTATTAGGAGGTGTACACCCCTTACCTTTGTTGGCAGAGGCGGGTCGAGGTTGTTGTTGATTCTGGGGATGCGGTGTATAACGTTGCAACCCAGTAATCTTGGCAGGTGCAGCAGAATGGATCTTTCTTTGGGATTTATCATTAACCCATTGATCCTCAAGAAGTTTGATGGTCGTATCAGTGTCTGTAAAGGCACCGGCTATTTGTGCAGCTGTAACCATAGTTCTCCATTTAGGAGATAACGCGTTACACAAGATGTGTGTCGAGCAGCAATGTGCGTACAGGATGAATGTACTGTCTTACCGAGTAGTTAGGTCTTGAGGTTACTTGAGTGAGTTGCTGTTGAGGCAGAAGAGAGCAGAAGAGATCTCGTTACTGTAAACTACGAATACAGGCCAAGTTATATACTAGTCTGTTATCTACAGTACCCTACACCCTGGCTAAAGGGTTAGCTGCGGGGAGCTTCTGCAGCGCATGCTACATGCGCTTCTATCTGCTGCGCAAGCAGTAATTAATATGTACCATATGCTACAATACAGATAAGTATTGAATAGACGGACGGAGCTCCCGATGGGATCTCAACAATGTGTACTCACTGTTTCTCTGTAAGCTTATGACCAGCTGTATCGACATGAGTCATTATGCCGTTTAATTCGACAAGCTGTCTCGAGAAGTCTTTTCCATCATGTACTTTATAATTGTTCATCTTGTTATACAAGGTATTAGCAGCTATGTCACTTGGTGTGCCATAAATGCTAAGCAATTCATCCCAGGTGCCTTTAGCAGTATCTTTCATGTGTTTTTCTCGGATTTCAATATCCAAGTATAACGACATGATGCCGTTGGCAGACATGTCATCCTTGATCCAATCAAGGATTTCCTGAGAATTGTCTGTAGCGGGTTTAAACATCCCGATACAGAATTCAGTGCTGCTGCGAGTTTCAAACTTCGCAGCAGTTTCCGGTGTTACTATGGGAGAAGGTTTAAGTGATACTCCAGATACAATGGGCCAAGAGCCCATGTACATAAAGTATGCTTTAAAGGCAGAGGACCATTTGATGTAGTTGTCAGATCCTTTGAGAGTGGGGAGGTTGGATTGGATGGCTTTGGAAGACATTTGAAAGTTTTATTGAAAGATTTTAAATTTCTATGGGTGAGGTTAGAATCATTATGATGTGGGTGGTTAATCCCAGCGGAGATCGTGGGTAAGATCTCTACACATCATGGATTCATAGGCAATGAGTTACGATATGCCTGAATGGTGAATCAAGTGGTGATTATCCGATCCTTTGTACATTCGGTCCATCAGGGTCAACTACGACACCCTGTCTGGAACGTACTATAAGTCTCAATGGTCAAAGAATTCGTCTTTCCTTATCGCATGGGAGGTCAATAGAACATTTCATCTAAGGAAGACACATTTATTTAGTTCTTTACTAGACGTTGGGCTCGAAGAGCTTATCCTCGACGTTAACATAGTCCTAACTATGGTCATCCTTTAGGGTTTGATCCCAGGCGGACTTTTCCATAGGTTTAACTAAGTCAGAGGTCCCTGATGGAGGTTG
Source organism: Megacollybia marginata (assembly GCA_003313965.1). Classification (NCBI taxonomy): domain Eukaryota; kingdom Fungi; phylum Basidiomycota; class Agaricomycetes; order Agaricales; family Porotheleaceae; genus Megacollybia; species Megacollybia marginata. The sequence continues at coordinate 10,124 of QLOY01002119.1, forward strand.
TCTAGAACAGATATGTATATCGTTCCTTTAAATAGATGGTTCCCAACCATATGGTCACACTCAATCGAACTCCATCAGCACTAAGAGTGCCTTCATGCGGAGTTACGATTTCCAGTACATGCCCCGAAACCCGGCATAAGTGTGGACCAAAATAGTCTGGAACAAGATCCGAAGATCGATGTTCAGGTATTAAGGTTTTGATGGCATGTCGACAGTAATCGACTTTAAAGGGGACTTAGGACCATTAAGTGGAATGTCCCTACTGGCTACCTATTTATAAAAATGTCCATGTTACACTACTGACGTATAGGGCGGACGGCGCACAGAGGGGTCATAAGTCCAAACATAGAGAATGAAGTCTCTATGCTTCTTCCCGAGCTGGCGGCTGCGTACGACTGCAGGGCCTGGCCTAGGGTATAAGAAAGGGATGCCCTAAGTAGTATACATTGGGAATCTATTTATTATAGTAGCTGTCGGTGTGAAGGTTAGTAGAAACAACTACTACCCAACATCGTAAGACCGTTAATCACCAATTAACAAACCAGCCAAGCTATCGGGGCCCATAACCTGATGAAAGTGTACACGTGACACTAAGCAGGCATACCATGATGCGCACTGGTGGCGCTGGTTAGTAATTGGGTAAACAGCTACTTACATCCTGTTAGGACGGCGCGTATAGACTTGCGTATGAGGCGAGGCTAAGAGCAAAGTAACTAAGTACTCGAATTATCTCTAGTACTAATACATAGCTTATATACCAACTACTATGGTCCATGCGTATATAATTCAGCCCACAGGGCTACCTCTTATCTACTACATCAGTCAGTAAGCAAGTTCCCAGAGGGACATATGCTATTGGACGGAATAACCTAGGAGTATATGTAATCCTCCGTATCTTTCCTATTGGTTGATAGCGTGTATTCCGGTATAATGTCGGTGTTTATGTCAGACACGTGAGTGACATGGTGTCGTGACTCAAACACTCTCAACATTGGATGTATCCAACTCCTTTGTGGTTGTTTGATCCTGTTTGCAGGTGCACCGGGTGCACCTGCGGTTCTCCCCCCATCCGAACCTGAACCTTGCAAACAGGTCCAGGTCCGGGTTCACACAGCCACTGGACCTGAACCTAAGGTTCAGGTCCGGTTCGGACCTAGGTTCATGAGGTCCAGGACCGGACCGTGGCCAGTCTAGGAGCAGAGGAACTACCTATTTTGACCCTGCTGTTGAATTGAATTGCACGTCTGACAGCTTGAAGAGGACGGTGCTGCAAGGGGCTACCGGAGATAAAGTGAGCTACCAGGGGTTGTATAAAAAAGTAAGGGCCTGGCGAGTGACCCACCCTCCACGTGATATGTAGATCACGTGTTACTAAAAATAGATCCATCTTCTGCTCAAACCACGTCATTCCACAAAATTCAGCTCTTTACAAGCACGGAGAACTCGTAAAATCGACGGTACAAGGTATTGTACACTAACTAAGGGTCATTGTTGTCTCTCACTCGCCTCCTAGTCCTTCTCTTCCCTCTGCAGGCTGAACATTTCCAGTTTGGTCTATCAAAGTCTTCATTGTCAGGAAGACAGTCTATGTGGAACTGGGATATAAAGGTTAGGTCAAATCCCATCTCAATTTTGCCATTCACTTACCCAGATAGTCTCACAGCCTGGTCTGTGACATTGTACACTCAAGTTCTCATTCCCTTGTTCCTCAACCGACACTTCTAGGCCACAGATACATTCAAACATTCTGGAAGGTTGGTCATTTCATTTTCATTTGCGCATTCTCATTCCTTCTCGGGGTCCAGTGTCTGGTTCATTAAGAATGTCGGGCGCTGGCAGGGAAGGTGAGCGAGCCTCTGTGCATCGCTCAGGGGATGCGGTGATGACTGTATCCAACACTGTGGAGGCTGTAGCTTCGTCAGGTATGTCCAGCGAGGCACCGAAGTCGACTGCCTTTGTTGCATGTGCCGTGTAAGGTTCATCATCATTTTTGCATCATTTTCTTCATCTGTTAATTCCTTGCTGACCATCAGTTACCACATCGGCTACCTGGATAACATGCAGAGTAAGTTTTCATCATATTTTTAATCATTCTTACTGTGTATTCAATCATGGTTGAAGGTAATAACAATTAGGGGTGAGCAGCGGGGAAATTGTCAGGAGCCTGAGAATACTCACGTGACTGGCGTCAACAAGTGCGCTCAATGTTTGCTCAATGTCCTTTGTTGTATTGAATTAGATGAATATAAAGTATGTTCTGATGGTATACAATGTAGAGTGCCCATGTAGATGGTGAAAAATACAAAAAATACAGTAGGTTGACAAAACTTTTTTGACCTTCCCCCTCCGACCCTCCCTCCCTGGCCGTGGTATGGGATTCTCGGTCCGGTAGCCCCTTGTGGTGCTGTTGCAATACTTGGATGGTTGAATTGACATTCAGGTGATTATTCGTTTTCGTCCGCCCATTTGTCTCTTCTACCACTCAGCTCGAGCTTGACATATCAAATTTGCGGCATATTTTGGCGCCATCTTCAGGTAAATCAAAGATATCTCCGCGTCTGCAAAGCCAACTGTATTTGTAACAAGCTTGTTTCTATGTTTCTGTTGATACTACCACCTACGTGCACTAAGCACAAGGTACAAAGACCCCTGACGTAGCTAATGTAAAACTACAAATGCCCAAAGCTAGTACTGATACCCTCCCAAGTTTCGCATTGAGTGACCCAGTGCAGGAAAAGCTACCCTTCAGAACATTGGAATAGTGACAAAGATGTGTGATATGAAAAAAAAATGCGGTGCTGGCAAAGTCGGCAAAGGTGGCAACGATACTCCGGTCCAACTGTACAGCCAACAAATCATGGAACTGCTCATGACGACATAGGAATGCAGTCTGGTGGGCAACGACATCATTTGGCAGGCGGAAGGACAGAAGGATGGAGCAGTCGTTTGGACAGAATGCGTGTGGTAGAGTTGGCGACCGAACATATGGGGCGTGACGTGGCAACAGTGTAAAAGACAAACCGCCAAACCTGCAGATTGTGTGGTGACTGAGCAAAAGCTACATGACCAGGACGAGGCAAATCTACAGGAAAAGTGTAAGGCGACGAGCAAAATGAGAGCTTATCAGGCCACTCAAAGACTCGGTGAAACTTATAATACCAAAACTAAAGAATACAGCGAATAGCTAATGGTTTAAATACTGAGTGGTTATCTCTGGGGCGTAAAGAATAAGGTTGAAGGGGAAAGATACGAAGGGAAAGAGATTAACTATCTCTGCCTCATGTCTGCGATAAGCTATCAGAAGTTAATTTAAGAGATAGCGGATAAGATAGGGTGATATGAATGTGAAATGAATAGGGTTCTGATAAGGCATGTGGTTGGGCGTCTGATAAGGTGGGCGTTTAAGGTTTGAAATCGTAACAAAAAGAGGAAGGTGTTGAGAACGACTTTTTCCGCGCCAGTCGAAATCGTGCTCGCCATGCATTGGAATCCATTGGAGCCGGTAGCCTGCTGAGGTAGTTGTGTGGGAAAATGTGATGGATACGAGAAGAGCGGCGTGCTTGAGCTAGAGGTTTGTCGAGCTGCCTGTGAATCTGTTTTAGTGGTTGGTATGGTGGAAGTTGCATTGTTGGGGCCGAATCCTCGCCAGTTGATACTAACGGTACTGGACACTTTTCTAACAAGAAACTGGGTGTCTGAATCCCAGAATAAGCTGGAACAACACCAACAACGAGCACCCACCCTCCCGAAGATGATGGTTGGGTTGTTTGTTGTTGTTTCAAATGCTCCTGCACGATCTCAAACATCCCAAATGCACTAGTTGTCGACGAGTTGGCACCTGATACTGTAGTATCTATGCATAAATTATAGATAACTTATAGTACCTCTTTTGGATTAA
>QLOY01002122.1:0-12488 GCA_003313965.1 Megacollybia marginata
ATTGTCGGTGGCGTTCGGAGAACAAAGATATCGCGCTGGCCACAGAACGAACAATAATCCCAGGTCATGAAGGGGCTAGGGATCGTATCAAAACAAAGACACTGTTAGCTTTGCGATGGCATCAGTCAACCCGATGGAAGCCAAACAGGCTCATTCTAGCAGCTTGGGCATCCGAATCGCAGTCAGACCTGATGCGATTCTTTTTCCCGGAGGGGGTGAGGTCTCTAGTGAAACAACTTCCTTACAAAAATCTGGTTATTGGTGGGAATGATGAGGTTGATCTCCAGGTTAATCGCCAAGTTGAATTGTGCTCATCCGACAGCATTCACTACAGGGTCAAGAAACAACGGTTACCCTTTTCAGTAGTGGTTTTCGTCACGGCGTTACCAATGCGATCATTATCGCAGCCTCAAACCTCAGTCAGCCCCTCTTCATTGGGACTTCCTCATCAAGTCCTTCAAACTCTTTGTGATTATGAATCAATGATTCTTCACAGTTTTACGCTGCCAACCACTGCGACGACAAAGCTGTATGCAGCACAGTCGGCTTTCATTTCATATCCTAGCAACATCCTACAGCTGATAGATGGTGAGGTGTTAACAGACCATGGTTTGCACCTCTTGATAGCCTTTCTTCAAGCTGATCCACTTCAATCACTAGGAGTCCGTATTCCGAGCCCGACGGGTGTTAACCAGCTTGCACCTACTACTCTACCAATCTCGGAACGACTCAAAGTGGAACACCTCCTGACAGGAGTATTAGTACAGTTTTTCAAGGCCGTTGCGAGCCTGAGTCTAACTTTTCGACTCTACAGTTTTGTGCCTCTGTCCGAGCTTCAACTTGAAGCTATGAAGAGACTAACGGGCGTAATCGAGTTGTACTCCTGGATAATGACACAACACCGTGTTTCTGGTCTTTTGAAGTCATTCCAAATCAATAGACTTCGAATGCTGGCAATGCATATTCACCTTCACCCAGACAAATTGACAGGTATGAATCGGCTTGTAGTACCTACTGCGGCTAGTCTACCTGTCCGATCTTACAGCTCAAGGATCTCTGGTACAGAACATATACGTGAAAATAAAGCATTGATCAGAATTTTGGGAAGAGTAAAGTTTCGGATGCACGAAGACTGGGGGGGCAATGTAGTGGGACGGACCAATGCTGGTCGGTCTTCGGCCATCAGTTGAGTCTTCGTGCCTCCTCAGTGGCTGGAACTGACTCGAAGGTCCTATATACTACTTGTGTACTCTAGAAGGTTCCAATGACTCGAAACAGACCTATATAAGCCTGTAGAAACACAATGTATGTAACTCTATCTTGAATATCAACTTGCTTCTATCCTTCATTTGCGAGGTGCCTCGTAAGTAATCCGACCAGATTCTGTCACTCACGCCTCGCGCTGGGGATTGCATTGGTCAACCGATTGTTCGGGACACGTCCTTGTAGACTGTCAGAACATCGGAGAAGCTCCGACATTCATATCATTTCTCTTCATTAGTTACTAACTACATATAGGTTGCGCGTAAGGATATACCGAACTCCGTGAACGCCGTGGTTCACTACAGCGTTGAATTGCAGCTGTTTGGGTGAGGTTCGACACAGTCGTCATGGGTGGTTGCAGCCTAGGACGAAGGCCCTAACCTCCCGCGTTTGATGAGAGACGTGGATTCCGTTTAAATGCCTAGCACCTTCTCTTGCCTCAGACCAAGTAAATCGTTATTGCACAATCCGGTGTTCCATCTTGGGACCATGCCGGTAGCAGATCCTCCTCTCCTCCTCCAATAGCACTTGTGTTAGTACTGTTGTGTGCAAGGCGTTAGATGTGAGACGAGGGCGGTCATGTCGGTTCTCTGTTCAAGGTGTATCTGAGGGTAGAATTGGCGTTAGCCTGAGAAGCATACCATGAATGTACCAACTGAGAATCCACGTCCCTTATGCAAGCAGTTACAGCAGGTTGAGGACGTCTCCGGATGGAAATAGGAAGGCTCAACCCATTGAAGAAGCTTGGTTGGAGTTCAAAATTGAGCTGGTGTCGAAGGAGTTATCGGAACAATATGTTGAGGGCACGTGCTGTAACGATATCGGCATCGTTACGCCGAGAATGGCCGTCCTGGCTAGGGTACCAGGCTGAACGGGTTCTCACAATAGCTGTAACGGTCTGAATAGGTATGGAATATTGGGGACAGGATAGTCCAGTGGTCACGCGGGTGCAACTCCCGCATGTTCCGTATCTATTTTAAGCAGAACGTTACACGTGCCGCCGGCGCGTCAGCTATATTTGGAATTTGACTAAGAGAGCGATATCTAGTTTGTAAATAGAATCACTGCACCCACCATGTAAATGGGGCATCATCACCGTATCAAACAGCTGTACAAGTGCTGTAAACGTTACACCACATGGCTGTATTGTATAAATACTAATTCGGAACAATCACGTATCAATCCGCTCTCATGAAACAGCCTGCAACAGTGAGTAGACATTCGGTTTTTTTTTTTTTTTTTTTTGATTCTCGTTTATTGTGCTGGAGGCTGACCTATGTACACAGTATTCTACATATTGTACTTTTGAATATACGGCTTCGGTTCCGAGGAACTTGATTTCTTGTGCAGCGGTTTGGTCCAAGGCTGACCGCGAGGGTCGAGCTCCTGGTGTGATACGAGTTTGGTCGGTGCGGGTGTCATTTGTGGGTGGTGTGGCGATTTTACGAGTTTGCCGTTGTGGTTGCGAGGTCTACAGGTCGACGCTCGGGATATAGGGGAAGACGTAGTGGAAGCGATTGGTGGCACGAATGAACTGCATTAGAGTGGGGAGATACTGGCGAGTGGTGAGGAGGGGTTTGATGTAGCTTGCGTTGGGGCCTATCGCGTTACGTAGTTTTTGTCTTTCTTCATCGTAGGCTGGGCAATATAAGAGGAAGTGCTTGACTGTTTCTGAGTGGTGATTGCCAAGGGGGGTGCGGCATTGCAGCATGTGACACAGGGTCTAGGGAGGGAGGGGTCCCGAGCCAGCCAAAATTCATAATTGTATGTCAATTTAATTGCTATTTTATGAATGTTACAGACATGAACAAGACATGGAAACCACTCAATTAGCAATAGAAACTCAAATTTTAGGGTCCTAATGCTCCATTTACAGCTAGTATGGCTTGACACAGCCTGGAGCCTGTGACATCATGGCCGGAGATATGTCACATGTTGGTAAGGCATCATGATGCAAAATATTTTAGGTAGGCTCAACTCTCTAGTAAATATCCCTTGCAGCAAAACTATGTATCATACACTGTTTCATAAGGCTTTGAACTTTAGTGGGCCATCCCTTCAGGTGGCGGGTCCAAGTCCCAAACTTTGGTATTTAGAGTCTAAGAATTCAACTCAGCTCAGTTGTTTTTCAGGCATAAACAGCTTATTACAGGGACAAGACAGTTTGAACAGATATTTGGGGAGATACATACCTTGTGACTGTAAGCCAATGTTGAGCAGTCAGAGTGGCCGATTATGGTCAATTCTAGTATCAATTTTGAAGCCGATTATGACACAATTCTGTCGATTCTGACTTAGCTTGATTCTTCCCATGATTCTCGAGTACCAGCATATTATCTATTTATATAATACTGTATGACAGAATCATTGTACAGAATTGTCCTTAGAAGTATAAATCAGAACCAGGGGCAGTCAGAGCACATGTCAATTATGACCCGATTCTGCTTCTGGAATCGACTCATAATCGACAGCAGAATCGGTGCGTAATCACCTACTCTGACTGCTACTAATGTAAGCTCTCAATATTTGACTACAGTATCCGACTTGCACATATTTTTCCACCGTCAGCTCGAGTAAGCCTCCCACAATAGATATTTGAATATTTGAATTGCCACCACAAGCAAACAGGTGCTGATCAGTCTGTGTAACATGCCCCTTCAAATCCAGTGAGATAAGACCAGTCATTTCCTGGATGGAGTGTCATTGAAGGTTGAACAAAAGCGCTGGGCAAACCCCATATGAAGTCTCTTCACTGGAGAGCTACAAGAGAGCTGACTTTCCTGAGATAACAAGCGCTAGAGTAAACACAAATGTCAACAATGGTATACCAATGGGTTTGAATTATTGAAGTCTTCAATGTGTACACTGGGAATCTGAGCAATGGTAAGACTTGACATCTATAGTGAGATTAATACCTCTATGCCGGAAGCTATAGCCAGGCTGTCGGACCTAGAGCTAGGACTTATAACACCTTCATCAAACTGTCCAGATTGACTGATAGATTGAATTAGTGTTTGAAAGATCGTTCAAAAGGCTGACAATAGTATCAAACATGAAATATAGCACCCATTGCAGGATGGAAAGCAGGAAGCTGATTCCAAAGCTGAACCAGAAGATTCCACAGCCTTGGTATTCTGGCGAGATACTCGATTGTTGGCAAAGCACTCTGGAGCAGTGAAACAAACTGGCAACAAACTGGAGGTGTAACTGGGCTGATTTTGCCAATCTGTAGTCTACCATAGCTGCAGATAACTGGGATTTCGTTGTTGTCGACGAGGATTTTGGACTGTGTATACATCATGGACAGATTTTGTGATAAAAAGATTTTATGGTTGTTAAACTACCATGAATGATACCTTGTCCATCTGCTATACCGATAGACAGCAAAGATGTTATCACAGATTTGATATCAATCGGAACGAGCATACGATGTCTAGTTTCTCTTTTTGAGTCTTGGGATTTTCTTTCAAGTATTTCATGCTTGGACCGTTGGCGCAAAAGTGTGAGATGAGAGCAACTGAGGGTCCAATATCACAACAGATCTGGTGGAAGGGTAAGATGTTGGTGTGTTGCAAAGTCTGCCATAGCTTCGCATCTTCGTACAGCTGAATAAGGGACAATAAAACGAATACCAGATGAACAAGAGGTTATACCTGTATAGTATGTCCAAAGTTTTTGTCTTCGGGATGTAGACGACAGAAGATTCTCTCCTTCTATCGTATATACATGATATTATTGCGAGCATACGGGATAACCATCAAAGTTTCTTGATTCACTAGTATTGTTGACGCTAAAGTTTGATATGGCCGCAATGACCGAATCCTGTTGCTCATTAGAGTACAATAGGGGAATTCAGATAGAGATTCGACAAGGATTCGGATGTAAGTCCAGCCCAGATCCATAGTTTATTTTGATACCCCCCGAATTTGAATCTCGGATTCGGCTGTATTATTTTTAGTATGAGGCTGTTGCCGCACTCCGGCAACTGATCAAACTCCATTGATTCGCCTCAAACCATACCATGTATAACACAGAGGCAACAAGCAACTGATACACTTTATGAAGCCTCTCTTGTACAGCTGGTAACAGGTTAGAAAGTCAAAGATGCACAACAAGAGGTAGGCCGCGCTGCTTAGTCATCTGTGTGATGCCGACGGAGCTGCCAAATCCCAGAATATGACACTTCACTCTGAATCTGAAACTTCGCTACTTTATATATTGAATCCGAGATTCCGAATCCTGATGAATCTGTGTCGAATCCGTCGGGAATCCTCTATCTGAATTCCCCTAATGCCGCTCCACCCTAAAATCATTTAGATGTGAATGACATTGCGAATAGAAAGTCTCACCCCGACCTTTCCCAAGGGGTGGGCTTTCAGTCGCTTGCTGGATGGAATGACATACAGACTCACACTGACGTAGTCGACTGAAGGGTTCTACGGCTGGGAGAAGTGTTCCTACCCTCTGACAAATCGGAGTCAGCTCCATTCTCTCCGGGAGTTCATGTACTTCCCTCGGAGTCTGCGGGATACAAAACGCGCTATGAAAGGACAAAGAACAACAAAGTAATCGCGCGGGATGAAAACTTTTAACACATGATTGCGAGCGGAGCGAAGCATATTGATTGATGCCCGTGTTAGCCAGGTCAGGACCATATCCGCCAACGAAGGTATGACCAACCAATACTGGAACTAGTTGGTGCCAGCGGGGCACTGTCTAGAACGTGAGTTGCGTCTTCCATTGACTTTGCCGATGTAGCAAGTGCGCCCATCGCCAAATCCCCAATAAGAATACCCAGGGATATTGTGGCACGATTCGTAGCAACCTTGTGAGAGTTAGGTGGCAGACGTAGTGGTCGTGACGGCTGACAGAGTCGAGGTTTTGAATCTGACGACCTCACTGCAAGACGCGCTGACTTGCAAAGAAGGGTAGTTTTGCAAATGATCGCTGAGCGAAGTAAATCTGTCATTGCTGACAGCCCGCTTGGCTGCCCTGAGACCTCTTCTGTTGCTGTCGATACTGGACGTACTTGTCACAGTCCTCATATACCTGATGTGCCGATTAGACTTGGGTTGGAACTCAAGTAGAAACTTACGTGGTCGTGGTCGTAGTAGTCATAGGAGTAACTAAATACGATAAGTGGCTCAACTTAATCAATGAATAATCACTTACTGGTCGATGTCGCAGCCGTGATAGTGTCAGTTACAACATCCATTGCAACAACAGTGGAGACCGTGACTGTTGCAGGAGTACTTGTTGTTTCGGTTGCCGAAGTGGATGTATAACTCAGCTCAACATCTGTTGAGTAAACAGTTGATGTGGCGGCACAAGGGCTGATCGATAGAATAGCAGAGCAAACTGCTTTGCTGACCGCATTGTTTAGATTCAGGACTGGAAAATGTGGTTAGAGCCGAAGCTAACAAGGGAGAAAGGGACTTACATCTAACTTGCCTGCTATCCAGAACGGGACCCGAGCGCTTTTCCGGATGAACAGGGCCAGAGCATTTAGTGCCAGTGAGAGACCATGCGTTGGAGACAGATCCCATAGCGAGGAGGAGCAGAGAAGACTTCATAACGAACATGGTGTAGAAAACCAACTCTGACACTGATTCCGACCATAGGTATAGGCTCTTATACGTCTAGAGAGATGACTTCATAGAATCATAGATGTTCGACCGAATACTTGAGGTTGTCGATCACTGGAACGTTGTGGAGTAGCCATCCGCGATCAGGTTTCTCGAGCGGAATAATCATTCGCACTCGCTGTACATGTTTTTCAGGTGACAAATGGCAATAGAATATTCAGTACTTACAAGGACTAGCAATGGGCTGGCTTGGAGCTGGGGCTTGTCATGAACCTAACGGTATATCAGTGGATGGAACGCAAAAGCTGTTCGATTGCATACGACTGGCAGCTGCAGAATTCCGATTCCTGGAAGAGCTAGATGCTGGGTTCCGTTCCAACTTTTCGAGGATCTGTGAAGAGGAACGATTGGGAGCAGGCAGCGTGGTGGCTGAGACGACTGTATAGGTGAGATCACATGATTATACTGCTCCAAAAAGGATCATTAGTGGCACGTGATACGAAAAAATTTGCTCAGACCAACTGACGGCATAGGGTCAGGCGGCTGATAATGCCGATTGATGCGAGGAAGCACAGCCACTAATGGAAGCTGTAACGGATGACGCAGATAGAAGAAAGGAAGCGTCCCTAATGGAGATATTTCAGGAACGGATGAGGTGGCGTTGTACCGGAAAGACCGAATCCCTATAAATAGGGACTCGGAAACACATACATGGTTGAAATGAGTATAGAAATCTAATTTTAGATCATCATGTGATGGGAAATTTCCTTTTTTGGAGGGAGGGAGGGTCCCTGACACTGCCGAAATTACTGATTGTACCCTGTGTATTTTTTTGCGATGCCACACCCCCCTTGGTGATTGCATCTGGGACATGCTGGGGAGTCTTCTTTCTTTATTCTGTACAGGTGTGCACGTAGGGGAACGTGTCTGGATCTGAGTTGTACGAGGATGCTGGTGTGGGTTCTGGACAGATCTTTGGTGAGTTTTTGGTACGTTTTGGGGCGTGTGTCCCTGACTCTCTTTGCTAGCGCTTTCTGTCTCTTTGCTTGACTCCATTCCCGTTCTCTTTCTTTCGTAACTTGGTCCCAGGCTGTTTTGGCTAGTGAGGTCGGATTGGAGGGGAGATTGTGTCGGAGTATCTGTGGTGCGTTATTCATTGTTGCCGTGTTTGTATCTCCCTTCGCTGCTTTCTTTGCCTCTTCATCTGCTCTTTCGTTACCCCGTACTCCCTTATGACCCAGAATCCAGTGTACCGTGAGTTCAATTTCTGGGTGACGTTTGTATACTCTGTTGACTTCTGTGTGGAACGTGTCCCAGATGTGGTGTGAGGGGCCTGGCTTGCAGGCATTGATCGCTCTGATTGCGGATGAGCTGTCGGTGTATATGGATGTAGGTCCTGATACGCTCTCTTTGTTTTTCAGCATTGTCACTGCTTCCACCAATCCAATCCCTTCTCCGTCATAGACCTCGTGTTTCTTTAGTGATCCTAGCCTGTATCGTCTCACTTCAACCTCTCTCCCTTCTTCAAACATTACTGCTGCTGCTCCTACCTGTCCGTCTATCCCTGATCCGTCCGTGTATATCTTGATTTTTGCTTTGTCTTCTTTTTTGTTTTTTATAGCCGTTTTTGTGTTTTCTTCTATGATACATGAGCCCTTGAACTTCCATTTGGGGCTTTGTCGGGCTGGTAGAATGGTGTCGGTTGTTGTGGGTTGTACGTTATATTGTAGGATTATGTCCTTGATGAGGCTTCGGTGGTGTTTCATTTGGTATTTGGTTGCTCGAGTGATGTCATCAAGAAGTGGGTGAGACGGTGGGAGGGTGGCGAGTCGGTACGCAGTGGTGATGTACATTTTTTGGATGCGGTACTTCATTGGTATGAGGTTTGCATGGATGTTGAGGACATCTCCCGCGGTAGTGCGCATGGCTCCTGTGATGACAATAGCTGCTTTCCATTGGACTGTGGTGAGGTGTTTGATTAAAGTGGAGTTTGGGAGCCTTGACTTGTTTCCTTGCTTGTTGATTGTGGTAGTTGTGGGTGCTGCGAAAACTTCGGCTCCGTATAGCATGCGTGGGATGGCAACAGCCTCGTAGAGATCCCTGATTGTCTTTGCGGTTACTCCCCTTGATATCTTTGCTATCCTTCTGAACTTGTTGACCCAGTCCTCCCCTTTGTCTATCACACATTCGATTTGTGCCTTCCAGTGCAAGTCTTCGTCAATTAGCAGGCCCAGCCATTTGACAGTTTTTTGAGATGTGATTTTGTGGGTGATGTTGCCATGGTTGAGGGTGATGACACTTCCTTTGCCTGTGGCTCTTGCCGTGCTGCTCTTTGTTTGGTGGATCAGGTCGAGGGCTTGAAACTTTGGAATGGAGTACTGGCAGTTGTGGGTTTGGGCTCATTCGAAGGGTCTGTTTGGTCTCTGTAGCACCTCGATGCATTTCTTGTGGGCCTCTGTGAATGAGGGTGCTGTCACTAGGATGGTGTTGTCATCGATGTAGAGGAAGTTGTGTTCGCCCTTTTTCACGCTTAGGTGGCGGGCCGGTTCAGCATTGTAGATTATGTATAGAATGCCTGACGCTGGGTCTCCTTGATCTAGTCCGCTGGTGACTTCGAAGGGTTCTGACTGATAGTCATCAAAAGCAAGTCTGGTTGTGCGCCCCGCTAGTTGCCTTTCCAGCCAGTCCGCATACTGGCGTGGGACTCTTGCCATACGTAGATCGTGTCGTAGTCTGCTGGTGTCTGTGCTAGGGAACGCTCCTTTCACGTCCAGGAAGATCACTGTGGCTACCTTGTTGTTCCTCCATGCCTCTTTGACTTTCACTGTGAATCCCAGTATCGCGTCCACTGCTCGTCTCCCCGTAGTGCTGTTTAGGATGTAAGCCGTACTTTTCGCAACCCCAGGCTACATCCTCTGCAATACACTTGTTTAGTGCCCTTGCTTCCCCTCAGGATAATACTATCGGTCGCCACGCCTCTGGTTTGTGGTAGTTGTCTTTTCCCGGTTTCCTTAGAATGATTGTTTGTGTTTCTTTCCAGGTGTTGGGGTAGTGGTGAAGGGTGAAGGTTGCTCGGTATAGGGGGGCATAGTACGGTGTGATAATGTCGCTTGTGGCTCGCATGAAGTTGTTGTGGAGGGATCCGGGGTAAGTTGCTTTGTTGGGCTTCATGTTTTTGAATGTGCGTTCTACCTGCTCATCTATGATCGGTTTGAATTTCCAGGCTGGCGTTGGGTAAGTTGGATTGTCTGGAACATTCGTTACTGTTGGAGGTGGGGGAAAGAACATGTTGCAGAAGGTTTGTGCTTTGTCCTCATTGCTGATGACCGTGGTGGCGTTGTTGTTGGGATCCGTTTCGTGTAGGTTTGGGATGCGTGCCTGGCCCCCATCTGTTGATTTCTTCATCATCATTTTGCTGGCTGTCCACATGTCCGCTCCTGCACTGACGGCTCCCTCTAGCCATTCTATCCAGTGTTTCGCTTTGGCGTCCTTGATGTTGGCCCCATAGGCATTCCTGGCGGTTCGGTATTCCTGATGTATTTCGGCATCTGGGTTGTCTCTGGCGTTCCACGATCTCTTTGCCAAGTGCTGGACTTCTCTGCGCTCCTTCATTAGCATCTCTGTCCACCATCGGTTGCTGTACGGGGTGTCTTTTGTCATGGGTACATGTGCATTTTCCACCTTTTCAATGACTTGCTGGATCAACTGTAGCCGGTTGTCGAAGTCCCTGATCGAGGTGATTTCTTCTGGTGGTGAGATTGTTTTGAGTTCCTTAAGTAGTGCTTTTCTTAGCTCCTTCCAGTCTACCGCTCTGTAGTTTCTTTGTGGGGTGAAGTTGGACCTTTTCGGTGAGATGTCGAGCTCAATGAGGATGGGGAAATGATCCGTTTTTGTAGGATGTTCATGTGGGAGGACTGTGCATACCATGAATCTGGTGGTGAGGTTGGGGGTGCAGAAGACGTTGTCTGGTCTTGTAAGGTTCTTGGTGTTGAGCACTTCCAGGGTGGGTATTGCTGGTGGGAGAGGCATGTCCATGTGATGTATGTTGAGTATCGTGATGAGGTGTCCGGCCTTTTCGTTATTGATGAGGTGGGCGTTATCGGGTGACTCCCATTTAATGTGGTGCCTGTTGAAGTCTCCAAGCCAGATATCGCAAGTGGGGCCCTGTTGCCGGGGAGTTCTTGGATTGTTTCACAAGTAGTCATCCAGTGCGATGGTTGCTAGGTCATTGTTTCCGTCATTGTATATGTTGAATAGCCGGATTGTACTGAAGCTGCCTGTAAGTGCGATTGCCGTGATGTCCGGGTGTGGGATGTTGAGTTGTGTCCAGCTATCTGTTTTGATGTCCTTTGTTACGAGGATGTAGCTTCTGGTGGCTGTGGGTGCTGTATCATGAGTGGAGGGGTAGACTGGTCGCCATATTGATGTTGCTCGGGAGTTGTGCAGGTGGTCGAGGTAGGGTTCCTGAATTGCCCAGATGTCGTGGTCTCGTTGCTGGTTGAGAATGTCGTTCATGCAAATGAGTGATTTATTGGTGTTTTGTTGTCGGATTCTGAGTGGTCAGTGATGCTGTGTCCCCTGCCGTTCGTTATGGGTGTTACCAGGCATTTGATGGTGGCGTGGGTTGTGGTGGCGTCTGCTTTCTCTGTTGTTGGCTTCTGTTGCTGTATAGCTGCTGCTCCGTGTGCGAGGCCCAGTCTCCTAGCGCTGAGCCTGGCCAAGAGGGGAACCATGTGTCAATCCTTCTCTGGTATGGTCTTCCTCTGCTTCCGCTTTCTTCTCTTGGTTTTCTTTGTCGTGAGTGTCTTCGTTGGTTCCAGAAAGTGTCATTGGTTCTGGGCTGGGCTTGGTTTTGGGAGTGGGAATGGGTCTGGGTCTGGGATTGTGTTTGGTGACAGTGTTGTCCTGATAGTGACAGGTTTGGCAGGTGGTGTGAGGGTGCTGCGCTTGTGAGGACGATGCCTGTCTGATTTGTTCTCATCCATGTACTGGGGTTGTTTGTGGCGTAGAGTGTGTAGCTGTCCTCGGGGAAGCGTTTGGTTATGAGTTGTAGCTGTGTGATGTACGCTGGACAGTTGGGGTCGGCAGCCTTGTGACTGTGTTGATGGCATTGCGGGCACCTGAATTCTTGTGGGTTGGTTACTGGGCAAGCCATGGTGCGATGGTCTCCCGTACACCTTGCGCATACGTCTATGATGGATTTGCATTGCTTGGCCTGGTGTGATCCGTATTCCGCGCATTTATTGCATCGCTGTGGTAGGTGAATGGACTTCTTGCAACGTACCGATGTGCCATTGACGTGAACCCATGCTTTGATTAGGTTGTTTGCAGCCTCCCTGGTATTGGTTCCTATCAGGACATGCCCCGTTCGTTGTCCTGCTCGTCGTAAGTGCGAGGGCTTTATCCACCTTGCTGTTCGGATTTCTCCCTCTTCTATGTTATTCTCTAGTTCCATTGTATGTATGTCGGTCTCGTTGCTTGGGTCAAACGTAAATGGTATGTTTTCTAGGACCATGAGGTAGATGTTTGCCTGGGCTGTGGTCACCCGTAGCTGCAGTCCTTTTGGAAAAGCTGCGCTAATTGACCAAACAACTTTTTGAAAAAGGAACAGGCAAACTAATAGAGCCTTGTTAGAGCATG
>QLOY01002123.1:0-25308 GCA_003313965.1 Megacollybia marginata
CTATGAAATCACAATGTTGTCGCGGGCGCGGATGTCTAGACGCGGGCGCGGGAATTAATGTGCATCTGTCACACCATAGTTAGGAAGGAAGGAAGGAAGGAAATGTGCGCCGGCACAAGGTCCCATTAAGGAACGGCCGGGTTCCGCTACCATATGCTTAGCGTCCGTAAGCACGTCGCGGGCACTGTTGACAGATCCAGTTATGAGTACACATCAAATGCATACCTCCCCTTCATCATCAACAGTACAAATGAAACACACTCAGATCCTCAAATCACAATTTTTTGAGAGGGAGACCACATTGAGCCCATATAAACATAATAATTCAACTCAACGTAGTATATAAATATGGCGCAGGTACCCACATATCGTATGATGCAAACACTTCCATAATCTCATACACGTATTTCGGCACTATGTCCAATAACTGCGTGTGAGACAGTGTGAGCACCTTGATAGGCGGTTCCTTGTCAAGAGCGGACTGCACTCCCGGCCAAATCTCAAGGACTTTGCATAAAAACTCGTGTCGCAGAGTCCTCACCTTTTCATCCGAGTTGCACAGCAGTAATGCATGGACTTCATCTTCTATAGAATCTCCACACCCACCCGCTCTTTGACAAAAACGACATAATCTCCACTCCCTTGGAATTTGTGGCCGATATCGCTCATTATGTCGCAACCTCTCCACTGCAAGCGAGTGATCCGAAACCCAAAGTTTCGTCATTGCTCGACGAAACTTTGGCACAGGGACCTGCAAGTAGTCTCGCATGCAGCAAATTCCTTCTGAACAGTCCTTACGCTTCTGTAAGAGAGCCAGCTTCGCAGACAAATTAACTGTGGCTATGCAGTAGGACTTGAAGGAATGAATAACGTCCTCTTCCAACTTAACAAATCCCTCATCAGATATACTCCACACATCCTCAGGCAAAACAACACCACATTCTGGCAGTCTGTGGATTGCCAGGCGCAAATCCATCAGCCAGCAAGGAGACTTGCTCTTATCAAGCAGTATAGAATCCTCGAGGGCATTTCGGGCATATCGGGATATCGGTAAATGAGTGAGATGACGTAGGTAAGAGAGCGCTATGAGGATGCGACGATATCGAATCGGCAGCAGACCTGATTCTGTGTACAATGTCACAATAAGGGAACGATCTGATAGACCCAACATTCGACGTATGAATCTCATCTGAACAGACTCGAGTCGTCAAAGTAGAGTCTCATCAATATCAAGCGCAATCTCTGCTCCAAAAGTCAGATGTGGATCCACTCTCGCCATATACAGAGTTTTTGCATCTTTTGGAGGCAATGATCCTATCAAGCTTTCAATAGCAAATGTTGCGCTTGTCACTTCCCGAGCTTTGGACGCTTTAATGATATAGTGGTTTTGAAAGAAGTAATGATGCACAGAAGAGAAGTGCATCCCCACGTATTTGTAGGTGTCAACCAATTCAATCGGAGAGCCGTACACATAGAGCAAGGGCAGTTGTCGAGGCAACGGACCGAATAGCATCCATTTAGTTTTTTGCACACTGACCGTCATTGAATTCCGTGAGCACCACAAGCAGAAATGCGAAATCTTCTGCTGAAGACCCTCTACTGTTGTTGAGAACAAGGCAACATCATCTGCTTGCTCAACATGAGAGATTGCCCGACCCCCAAGACAAATGTCATCCGCATCAGTATGAATCTCCAAGTCACAGAAGTAGACGTTCCATAGAGCTGGTGATGCGGTATCACCGGTTAATAAGCCAATCAATGACTTGAAGGGATCAGATAACAGCCCATTATGTCGAACCATGAATGTCATACACCTGTACAACATGCGAAGCCAGTCGAAAATGGGACCGGCGACTCCGAGGCGATACAGTTTAGCCCACAGAGTGGGCACATCAGTTGAAGGAAAAGCATCCTTCAAATCAATGAATGCCACAAACAGTGCCTTTCCGTCAGCCCTTGCCCTATCGATAGCACACCGGAGAACAAAACCATTATTATTGGTTCGATAGCCCTCCCGGAACCAAAGCATCAAGCTTCCGCGATAGGCAGATCTCCACATGAAGGGATAGGGCTTTCCATATTAGTTGTCAGGACCTGAAGGACATAAGCATCCAATTCTCATGCATACTAAACATTTATCCTAACAAGTCCGGTGGCGTCGCTACTAGTATTGATCTACATGCAATTCTCTCAGCTGTCCTCATTCCGGACAACAACAAACGATGTCTCGAGCAAGTGCAGAGAAGATGAATAATATATGTAGATTCGAGGCATTCGTGTTGTGGTACATAATCGTAGCTGCGTGTTGAACTCGTCTTATCCTTTCTTCCGGGCCGTACATTGTGCCTGTTTCCGCTTCTCCCGAGTTAGACAGATTGTCCCTAGCTTCGAGGCGACGGTACTCGTGGTAGTCTAGAAGCATAGTGCTTCTTGAGCTAGTCCAAGTCTCCGGCGCCCTAGGAATGTGTCCCTAATACACATTTGCAAGGATCCTAGACCATGTCCTGCCCAAGGTGTGGTTTCGAGGCACACTAATTCAAGTTTCAACTTCCCGACTAGGTCCAGCTGCATCCGTGGTACCTGCATGAGGGATCACAATGACCCTATGTATTCTACCGAAATCTTAGTCACCAATTGGGCAAAACGCCACAACACTAGCGGTGTCACCAGACTAGCTTCTAATGTCCTTAACATGCACCACTTAAGTATGAGCTCGTGCATTGGCTCGTTCTATGGGTTTCTTGACATTCATTCTTATCAGCCTCTCAATCTGGCTCGCAACGAGGTATTTTCGTTCTTCGAATCGTTTGCCCCCAGGGCCGCCCAGATTTCCCATTATCGGAAGTATTTTATCGCTGCCGGCACGGGAACAGTTCAAGACTTTTCATCGATGGTCAAAAACCTACAGTAAGATAGTTCGAAACAGAGGCAGTAATTGATTCTGGCCTGTAGACAGTGACCTGCTATACTTTGACGTCCTTGGGTCGTCTTATGTTGTTGTAAACTCCTATGAAGTCGCAAAGGAGCTTCTGGACCGACGCTCAAAACACTATTCGGATAGGTAATAAATATTCAGTTTTGCCTCTACGTCTTGAACTTGATTTAGGCCCCCCTTTATACTATTAAATAAGCTAATGCGTGCTGATTGGGATTTCGGCCTCCTGTCTTACGGTGAGTTGCTTCTCATTTTACTTTGATACGATTAATACCTTCTTAGGAGACAAAGTGTACGGGTAGACTCTGAACGGCGATACAGTACAGGAACTGACACAATATAGGCGCAACGCTAGGCGGCTTTGTGATCGTGAACTTCGTGCATCAGCGGTTCAAGAATTTTCCTCAACACAGATGAAGTACTGCTATGAGCTTTTGCAGCTATTGCTAGACCATCCAAACCCAGCTAACGTTATGAAACACATCAGAGGGTAAGTCCCCATGATTCCCAAGAGTTCCCTAGCAGCTCACTGCATTGTAGTATGACAGCACGGTCAATTCTCACCATAAGTTACGGGCTTGAGATTGGCTGGGACGATCCTATCACTGACATTGCAGAGGCGTTCAGTACAGCTGCCTTTGAGGCTGCTGTGATGCCGGTGACAGTGCTCATGGATGTGTTTCCGTTATTACAATACCTTCCCTCCTGGATGCCAGGTATCCTTGTTTTTTTTTTCTTTTTCCATTGATATCTCGCTTTCAGGTGGGGGTTTCAAGCGCAAGCTACCGCAGTGGATTAAGGCTTCGTATGAAGCATACGAAGTACCTTTTTCTGCTGCTAAAGCCGCATGCGTGTGTCTTGTGTTAATTCCTCAACTGCGCCACTCAATGTGCTTGGCAGGAAGCAAAAGCTGCACTGCCTTCACTTGTATCAAATGCTTTGAACAGGAAAGATTACGATCCGGAAATCATGGAAGACACTGTGAAATCCGCGGCAGCGACCATGTATGCGGGTGGGTACCCTCAAGTTGTATTTTCGTATTCTCAAATTTAACATTTGACAGCCGGAGCAGATACCGTACGTTACCCAGTCAAATTCACAAACTCTGTAGTTTCATCCTAACAGACTGTATCGACTCTTGGTACATTCATACTGAATATGCTTGCTCATCCTAGCATCCAAAGCAGAGCTCAGGAGGAGCTCGATTCAACACTTGATGGACGTCTTCCAACCCCAGATGACCGGGCGTCTTTGCCTTTCATCACCGCCATCTTAAAAGAGTGTCTACGGTGGATGGTCGTGGCGCCATTAGGTACGCCTCTTTTCCCCATTGTATTAGATTAAGATAGGACATTTATAGGGCTCCCGCATTTTACACAGGTTGACGACGTATATGCAGGGTATTACATACCTGCAAAAACGACAGTGTTAGCAAACATCTGGTACGTGAATGCGTCATAAGCCTCTCAGGAAGCTGATATGTGCAGGGCGATGGCTCACAATGAGGTGCATACATTAGTATTTTTCACGTCGCTGACTCATAGCTAATCGCTAGGAGATCTATCCTGACTCGTTCACTTTCAATCCAGACCGATTTATGAAGGATGGGGAACTGAATCCGGACGTCTTGTATCCTGAGAGTTTCGTATTTGGTTTTGGGAGAAGGTGGAGGTGGTTCTTGCTGACGTGTGTATGTTGACTACTTCCCAGAGTTTGCCCTGGACAATGGGTGGTTGTGTCGTCGGCTTGGATAACGATCGCATCCATCTTGACTGTTTTTGAGATCCGTAAAGCAGTCGATAAGGAAGGCAATGTCATCGAGCCAGATTATCGCTATAGATCGCTCCTCACTTTGTAAGTCACCGTTGCACATTTTCGGTCATTCTTAATTCATGATAGGATGCCGGAACCATTTACTTGTGAATTTGTCCCAAGGTTAGGTAATTTAACAGAGCTTTTGGCTCAAGTCACTAGTAAATCGTAACGTAGAGGGACCAACTACTAGTCTAGATTATTGTAACGCTAACCGGCAACACTCTCTTTCAATAACAGGTAAAGAATCGGATGTACAGTTGGATGGACTCCAAGTCCGTTGTACTTCCTCCGAGTCATCGGCTCCATGAACGTATATGAACATTCAGAGCAATACAGGTCAGAGATTGAGAACTCGAGAGATTTCCTTTGACAAAATGGCAAAATTCTAAGCTATGTTGCTAATGAATTAGAATTAGCACAACAACTCGCACTGCCGTGAGACTCATGATGATGAGGACTCGTCAAACAACGGACTCACGGTAATATAGTGATCAACGTGGCGGAGCAATGAATTAAGAAAGGTGCCGTAACGACTGTGCCTAACTCGCAATCTTTAGTGCACTCCCGGAACAATTCGATGCAACGGGGAAGACAAACTACTGAATCGACGAGAAGATTGGTCGATTTCGTCGCGATATTGCAGAAATCTCAGCACTCGGAAGGTCAACATGTTCATAGGATCGCCTGCCAAGAAACACACATTCGAAAAGGGGACAAAAGTGCTGAGGCCTGAGGGTCCGAGGCAGAGGAAACAATCTGAATCCTCTTCAGTCGCAATCGCAGCTAACGAAAACAAACTGACGAAAAACTCCTTATCCCACATCATCCCTCCTCTTTCTCCCATGCTTCCGCTCCTGCTTTTCCCTCAGCATCCTCAAGTCTGGAAAGGATAACGTTTCTGCAGGACTGAATGCTTAGTTTGGGAAGGAAAGCGGCTTGAGCTTTTCGTCTTCCTTGTCGGAATCCCGGCCCGGACCCTGGTCTATGTTGATTGCAAAGACAGAAAGTTGAGGCAGTAATGGAACGGAGAAAAGCCGGAGCTTCGGCTCCGGTCATCCCATACTGGCAACGAAAGACTTGAACCCAACTCTCGGCGAACTCTTCGACGATCAAGGATCCCGTGGATGCTCTTCTCCCTCCTCTTCGTCGTCTTGGGGACCAACCCTCTCTCAACAACCTTGAGCTCATTCTCAAGTGTTTCCTTCTCTACTTTCTTCGCCTCGAGCGGAGGGAAGCACCATTCGCATTCGTTTGTGATGTTGTACGCGTCCGGTGGAACCCTCTTGTTCGTGCGCAGGAAAATGAACCGTTCAATGGGGAAAAGGGAGAGGCGGGGAAGTGAGCGTAGGACATGCACCCGCGTTTCGAAAGCAACGAGAGGGAAGAGGGAGACGATAGGAAGGAAGGCAGGAACCTTAACAAGGATCGAAACGAATGCAGCTGTTGGGTCATTGCTTTATGACCAGGCCGAGCCAAGGTCGGCATTGCTGCTGCTGTCTTTGCAAGCGGCACCGGCGGGACCAGCGGTAGTGATGGCGCTATTCGGGAAGGCAGAGGCGTTCCGTTTCCTGTCCGGTTATCAGTTTCCCTCATAGACGTGTGCAGAGAGCAGTATTATCTGCGGAGTGCGGAGGACACGAAGCATGGATAGGGAGAAGATGTTTTAGCAGAACTTTAGAAACGAATTGGACGAGGGGAGAACATGGCGATAGATAGAGAGAAGATGTCAAGAGAAGAGGGGGTGGGGGGGTTGCTGAAATCATGGGTAATCGTCCGCGAGGTTGCGGGGTTGTCTTCTGGTCCCGACAGAGACCAATGTCTATGGAAAACAAAGGGCTAGTTGCATAGACGGCAACCACAGGACCTCGGCTGTCTCTAACCGAGCAGCGAGACAAAATGTGAAGCCTATCACCATCCCTTTTGCAGGCCGAAGAAGGGAGGGTTCGACTGAAAAAGAGGCGAAGATGAAGATTTCATCAGAGACGCAGATAGCATGTAAGAGCACATCTTCACGGCCCGTACCAGTTGCTTATCCCGAACCAGAAAGCTATCCGATGCTGATAATATAGACAGCGAACCGCGAATGGTGCAACGTCCGATTCCCGCTGTGAGCTGGACCCTTTGTGAGGAAAGAAGTAGCTTCGTGACGGCAACCCGGAGAGGTTGCCGCAGCAGACGTGGGCTGAGAAGCCGGGAATAGCCACGATGAATACCACTTCAGTTGCTGCAGAACGCTGTCGCAAAAGATCAGGTGCAGTAAAGGCTGATAACATCGTCAGAGTGAAGACAGGAAATCAACGGGAGAACTTGCTTGAATTCTGGAAGTGATACGTGTCGACGGTGTCGTCCAACGTAGCGTTTGCAGGCAGTTACAGGCTACCTGTTCGATACAAGCCGCAGCATCCCCATCACCGTGATGTTGGAAGGGTATTCGTAAAAACTTGAACATTTGAGCGACAGGAATACAGATAGGAGCCCACAAACATTTTGCAGAGAGAAACGCAGTGCACCCTACGCACACCGCACACAACCCTGAAAACCCGTTTAGTCAAATCGCGCAGATGGAGAAGCAAACGGACCACTGAGGCCTGAGATTTGAGCTTAACCGCGCTTAGCTCGCCATGTGTTAGCGGTATGTTAGCGGTTTGCTGTATAGGACCGCTGGTCGCTGCAGCGTGAGGCGTCGGACAAGCTGTTCGATATCGTTCAAAACTTAGAAAGGTGGTGAGAAAAGAGCGGTGAGGAGAACGAACCCTACCTGAGATCAGTCGGCTTGTTTCACATTTCAACGTTGAGTACAGCCAGAGCTTTCATGTCTCGCTGGGTTTCAACATCAAAGGTCGTTGGCAGGTGTGACGTGGTAACGCGTGACACTCCGTAAGATGCACGTACCACGTGCATCATGGAAGGCTAGCGTGAATTTTTTGAATTATCAGACTTCTGCGTCCTCGCTGCCCCTTTTAATATCAAATTCTGCTTGTCCATTTCCAATTGCACCCCTCAGACTAGCGAACAAACACACTTCCTTCGGGGACGGGCAAACACTGGCATTACTCCTCTCCCCGTCTCTAAACTTGCTCTAAACAGCTTCTCGCAAGAGAATCGATTCTCGTCGACACTAACGACAACATCATCAGTGAGAAAGCTGCTCCCAGCCGCTTGCGAGTTGATCAGCGTCCCTCAAACTTCCCCTCTACCGTCAGCTGCCGTTCTTCGAGTCTTTGACCCATTTCCTTCGAGTCAGGAGACTAACGAGATCCCACTTTCAGTATGGCCTCAGACGAAAACTTTCAAGTTGGACACTACATATCATTATGAACTGTTAAGGTACTGCCCATCAGGTGGAGACACTCCGAAACCTGAATGAGATACACGATCTGATGAATAAATAGCTAAGTAGGATCGCAGGATCGATTTCCATATATTATCGACATGGTGTGCATCTCTTTACCTTGGATTGATATGGAGAGAATTTCAAGGTGCATATCCGAGTCTTTCTCTTGCAGTGATGAATCGACACAGACTGACAAAGCGCTCAGCGCTCAAAACTATAGCACATTTGATCGGCAGACGATTGTTTAAGGTGATCTTGTAACCGACCCAGAAGAGAGTACTGTCTTGCATTTTAAATCGTCTAATCAGACTCGTGCAGACGATATTCAGACTGCGCAAACAAATCAGCATCCGATCGATGGATTGCTGAGCGTCAGATATCTGGAATTAGTTCAAAACAGTTCACCTTGGCCCAGTGCTTGATAGTATTATACCAGTAGTAGTCTATACATGGCACTAGCATCTAGAATTTGCATGTCCCTTCCTTGACTCTCAATACCCTGTGATTACTTTAGATTTATGGATGATCCATAAGTCAATTTCGTAGATCACACGCCGGGAGCTGTGCCTGTGTCTAGTCCCCAACTTGTGTTATCGTTCCTGATCCATTTCCATGATGCTGAGGTCTACTACCTGATAAGTCTATTGCAATCGGATCAAGGATACCGGTACTTAATCCCGATTTAAATCAATGTGAGGATAACAGATCCTATTTCCCGCAGATGTTCAAATTTCAATGCGGATGCTTATCGTCGACGGTCGCATGCACAGTAACGCGTGGGTTGTGCGGAGTCCATAAAGCTTATTGGTGGACTTATGGACATATCTTAACACCTTGCGGAAATGTACCTGTTGAAGTATCTCAGGAGTTCCGATTCTTGCGAGACAATCGGGTGAACATGTCGTGCATCAGATGTATATAATACCCTCATCTATCTCCTCGTCTCTCTAACCCAGAAGAATGAAATCAAGCAGCCTTGTCCTCTGTGTTTTTACATTGCTGGGTAGTGTCTTGGCCCATCCCATTGCAGGGACTGGCTCTGTTATCCCAGTCATCCCTGACACCGGACTCGGAAACACCGACATTTCGTATATTCCCTCTGATGGTGTTGGTAAGCGCTCACCCGTCTTTTAAATTTCTTGGTTGATTGTTCATGACAGGAACACTTGCGGACCAAATCCGTCCTGGCAAGTCCTTGACTTATTTGTTTCACCATGCCGATTTTAAATACTCGCAGCTGAATCTGAGTAATCAGAAAGTCGGTGGTCAGGTGGTCTACGCAATCAGAAGCTTATATCATACTTATATCAAGGTCGGCCAGTGGAGATAGAAAGTACAGGCTATTCAATGTAATATTTAATATTCAGCGCTACTTCACGAATTGATTCGAAAGCTGATTGAGTCGGAATCAGCGCATAACTACTGAGAGCCTAAATCACATCGGCAATGTCAGAAGCCGTTCAATCTCCGCCCTCCGCCTACAGAACAAACAATGTACAACAAACATGTACAACAAACATGTACAGCCATCTTCGTAGAACATGTGCGGAAATGGGTGGACCAAGTTCGTGCTTCATTTTTTTAATCCGAGTCGAGATGACCATAGTAATCAGGACTGGAGTGGTTGTGGGTGCAGCAGCTTTTTCTACCTACCTACCCACACACAACAGCTCCTAAAGCGGTTTGAAAGCGGTTGACAGCTGTAATAATGATGGGTTCTTATGATCGTTGCAGCTCGATTTCCCTTTTTTGCTAACGGCATTTACCTAAAGTGTAAGAACAAAGAGTTGAACGTCGACTCGGAACTGCAACCCTCCATTCTTATGAAAAACAGACAAATCTGTCTTTCATCGCTATGAGAAGACATCAACAAAATGATAGTATTCTGGATAATGTTAAAGTGTGTACAGAAGCGAGACCCGTGATAAGAAAGCCAGGCCCCAGTCAGTACTTATCAGCGCTCATTCCTTTCTGTTCTACATCCTGACTGAACGGCCTTGAGTGCTTCTGAATCAAATGTGTCTTCTACCGTTCCTTCCCAATGTCCCCCCTCCCTTTCGTTCATTTGTTTTGTACTTGGTGTGGCAGTGTCTCCGATGCCCGAGGCGGTCTTTCCATTTACATGCGAGCGCTCGATTCACCAGCGGAATCGAGTAAATGTACTGACGAGCACAGCTTTCGCTATCCCATCCTTTGCCTTTGACCATCCATACATTGTTCAACCCACTCAACCAATGCTACGCCGTCTCAGAAGGAGCGAAAACGTATCTGTCATGCTAGCGGCAGCTGAACTGTCCCTCCGCAGACTGAAGGACTGTGCTGATGGACTTCCTGTTCTCAAAGCAGGTATTTCAACTGCACTTGCGGTTGTAGAGATGAGTCGGGTCAGTCTAAATGGCTACCTTTTATTCTGTCTTGATTAGTGATTGAAACTTTAGAGTCCGAAACTGAACAGGAAGGCAACCAAACAACTTGCATTGCGTGTAGGCCAGGTCGTCCAGGACATTTGGCAACAGACGAAGGATTATGAGGATATGCTGTCTAATGAAGTGCGTGAAAGCATTGCTCAGATCGAGAGGTATATCATAATCTTCCCTTTTTGACGGTCTGATTTTCTACATTCAGGCTCATGGAGGATATCATCTTGTTCATGAAACGAGTTGAAGAAGAGAATTTTGTGAAGCGACTGTCCCGACAAGACATCCACAAGAATCAGCTCCAAAAATTTGACAAACTGCTATCTGAGGCGATGGAAAAGCTCAATGTAAGCCTTTTTGAACTTTATGAACTCTCAGTTGCTACCTTTCATCAGATTAATCTGCAAATGAATACACTTCAAATGCAGCTGGATGCAGCACTTGTGTATCAGCAGAAACATGCTGAACTCCTTGGTGTTTCGCACATGAGTGAGTCGGAGCGGAGGGTGAGTTGATAGTAAATTGTTTGCTTCGCTTCTGAGTGCAATCGTGCACAGCAGTTCCTAAAGGAGATACTCGGCACCACAAGACTGACTTGCTTTTTTTTTTTTAAGTTGGTAAATGCTTCCGCGGAACCATTTTTCTGATAAGCGATTGATTGCCTTTGTTACGTACGTGCACTTGTAGATCAGGACGTTATCTGACGTGATATGTGTATATATATTTTGACCAGTTTCGGTAGTTCAAATTCTCTCTGCTGTATACTTTAAACTCTTCTTCCTGGACTAAGGGACCTGAAGATCTGCAATAAATACCAGTCAAGTCCCTAAGAGATGCGCAAAAACTTTGGTGATTGTAGCTCCACTAAGCAGGTCACTTTTTCTGCCAAGATAGAGCAATATAAAGCCCCTATCCAGGTATGTGTACTTGTGTTACATAAATATCTGCCACTTATGCTTCAACCAAAAAAAAACACACCGTAGACTTTCAACTAAGACTCAAATATAATCTGTCTTTATCAAGGTTTGCCTTCGAGGCGTCAAGACTCAACATTGATGATGGAGAGAACATTTGAACCTAAAAGATTGCTCAATGTGTATAATTCTAGCGGCCAAGGAGTTAACCGATCCCTACAAATGGGCCATACATTTCGTGGAACCTCTTGACATGTATATGTCTGTTCCTGTTCCGAGCAGCTATAGACATTCCTATGTCCCTTATTTTATTGATAAGCGGTCTGGGAAACTTGGCAAGGAAAGGTGAAAGTCGGTATAGCTCAAGGGAAGGGAAATAAATCTTGAGTAAATTTGAAGGATAGCGAGTGGTATTGTGGAAGCTTTGAAGAGTATAAAGAATGAGGACAACTGCCCGAATGAGAGGTGTTACGATGGCAAGGAATGTGGAGGTGCTTATTGTACGAGGTTCAAGCCGGATGAAACTTTTGTGTGTGAGTTTTGAAGACACTATTGGTGAATGCAGCGTAGGAAGTAACGGCTAACCAGCCGATACGAGGAGTCAGATCTGCCGGTGGGTTAACATTGACATACAGTTCGTATGAAGATCCGCACTGGTACGCAGCTATGTGCTTACTCGGCAAGCGTGTAAGAGGAGGGTGAAGTGAAAGTCAAAACTACCCTGAGCTGTCGCAGTACTTACATCCTAGCAGATCGATGTATCAGCCCCAGCAGACATCGCTTAAATACTAAACCCGGACTCGGTGGCCTCGCATGGGGCAAATTTGCCAATTAGCCTGGACCTTGTATTACATACTTATAGGCACGAGAATCAAACGAGAATTCGAATACCTAGACTTGCTGAATAGAAACAGTGGAGATCCAGATAAGCAAACGAGGTTTTGTGTACGACTGAAGGTGAAAAGAGACGTTAACAGGTGCTGTATGGATGTGTGTATCGATTTGGGCTCAATAATGACCTAATCGGCATGTGCCACATGGCTCGCATCTGATGGACCCGGAAAAGTGGCGCTTACAGCTATCAAGGCACATTAAAGGCGTTAAACTCGTCCCGATAGCATACTCCCACATGGACGTTTTATATCACTGTCTTGAAGGTGACAGATATGTCGGACAAGTGCAAAAACATATTACTCACTCAGAAGTGCGACAATACGATATATTATATTTCCACTCAACTTGCACCCAACACGTCGAATGTTTACTTTGCTTCGAGTTGTGAAATAGTATTGCGTCTTATAGAAGTTGTCTAGGACTGTCCGCGCGGGAGAAGGATGAAAAACACGAGATCCGATTATCTTGCTGTAAGAAGACATCGAATACCAGATCTCCACATGCCAGTGAAGGAGGTAGGGCTTTCCATATTAGTTATCCGGAATTCGAAGGCTGCGGTCACATATAGTAGCCACCAGGGGCTTGGCATTGTCATGCATATCATGCATACCACGATAAAAACTATCCTGAGGTTGATCCGGTGGCGTCGCTACCAGGATTGATCGAATATTGATCTAATATACATAGCTGTGTCCTCACTTTTGAGATGACGAATAATTTCTCGAGCAAGTACAAAGATGAACAGTAATAATATCGTTTAGATTCCTTGAGTACGTTCGGAAAGCCAACACAGTATTCTCAGGAATTTCGATTTTAACGCCCGTCAGCGTCAGAACGAAATTGGAAATGAAGCCAATTCTCCCTGCCAAAGTGGGGATCGGAAAAGCGAGCTCCAATAGATCTTTCTGGATCTCGGAGTGTCTTAAAACTTCAATTCTTGTCTAACCGGTTTGCTCGACCCGAGTTCAATCTCAACCGGGGATACGAGTCTTGTCTTTAGATGTTTAAAATCAGACTGTCATCATAACCCGGAGAAGCGATTGTCCGTATTCCTTTCCTAAACGCTTTGCCGGATTTTTGTGAGTGATCGGAGATTGGCCGTCGTTGCCAGGTACAGAACCTGTTGTATGTATTTATATCTAATTTCGCTTCTGTAGGGAATACGTTCAACCAAGTTCGACTCTCAAGTTGCTTTCCTTTTTGGAATCGAGTTTGACTTCTAGTCGCAGACATTTCATGTCGGGCCGTGTAAATTGGCGCTTATCAAGGCGTCAAAAAAATCGTCCCGATAGCATATTTCCTGATGGAGGCAAAGAGAAAATTGTATTTCGCGGTGACACTCAGGTGCAGAAAGATATAACTCACTCAGAGGTGCGGCAATACAATATTCAGTAACACGTCGGATATTTACTTCGAACTGCGGATCTATTTTCGTTTTGTGCATATATGAGTCACTGTCCGATCAGATCCGATAATTTTGCTGTTAGAAAGCATCAAGCTTCCGCGATAGGCAGATCTCCACATGAAGGGATAGGGCTTTCCATATGAGTTATCAGGACCTGAAGGACATAGTAGCTCTAAGCATCCAATTTTCATGCATGCTGTACATTTATTTTAACAAGTCCGGTGGCGTCGCTACTAGTATATTGATCCACATGCAACCCTCTGTCCTCATTCCGGACAACAACAAACGATGTCTCGGGCAAGTGGAGAGAAGAAGATGAATAATATATGTGCATTCGAGGCACTCGTGTTGTGGTAAACTTGAAGTGAACACAGATTATCTTCAGGAATTTCGAGTTTAACGCTCATCAGCGTCAGCTGGAAATGAAGTCTTCTCCTTGCCAAAGTGCAGATCAGAAATAGATCTTTCCGGGACCCCGGTGTGTCTACCTAATAGTTCCGGTCTAACTGGTTTGTTCGACCGCAGTAGAAGTCGGGGCTTGAAGCTTTCAATCAGCTTAGTCATCCCGATGTAACTTCGAGAGTTCAATTTCAACTTGCGGTACAAAGTTCTGTGTGTAGTAAACTTGACTCGGACTATGATAACCTGAAGAAATTGAGCCTTTCAAGTTTATTTCACGGTCAGGAGGTCTCGAACATTCAGAGATGTGTTAAATAGTAGGTGATTTGCGATACAGTTAGGCCTATGCATAGATCGTTCATCCTGTCTCGGGCCAAAGCCTCGGAATGGTTGCATCAGCGAGGCGACTTGATGCTAGCGCCCGGAATATCTATACATCAGCCGACAGACTGTATATTAACTTGAATGCGTTGAGAGATACGACCAATCCACTTGACTCTGCAATGCAAAGCTCCGCTCTTGCCAAGTCACTCATGAGCTTGTCGCCCATCCAGTCGTTCCTGACCACAGTTAGATATGAGTTCTATCTGTTCAGGCATTTTACAAAGTGGGACTGGTACGCTTGCATCACGCCATCATCGTTCTTCGCCCTCAGCGCAGCCTGGTCCATCCAACTCCCACCCACTGTCTTCCTATATCGCTATCTCTACATCGTCTGGTGGATCAGCCTGTTTATCTACTTCTTCGACCTCACTAATCAGATTAACGGTGTAGAAGAGGATCGTATCAACAAACCAGTCCGACCGCTACCCTCGGGTAAAGTTACGCTCGAAGGAGCCAACCAAAGGCGGAAAGTAGTCCTCTTCCTTTGGCTCGCCACCTCGCTCGGGAAACCGACCTTTCTTCCTGACATGGTGGTATGGTATGCGGTGACCATGATGCTCTGCACGACATCCTTCGGTAACCATTGGTTCTTCAAAAACACCGTATTCATGGCTCCAGCACATGCTATTTTCTTGGACGTTGCTTGGAAAGGAATCATGCCCCATACTCCGGAGAGCTGGCGCTTTGTCGTCAGTTATGCAGTCTGGGCGGGCTTGATTATGCAGGTTCAGGATTTCAGAGATATCCAGGGTGATACTGCCACAAAGCGCCATACGTTACCTATAATGTTTGGTGAAACGACAGCCAGGCTTCTCACAACATTTGGTTTCATACCTGCAAGCGTTGCTGTTCTTGTATTTGGGGGCATCTTTCACATCGCCCCCGTCTTTCTGGCATTGTTTCACTTGTGGATTGCAGTTCGGATAGTTCAAACGAGGGGATCTAAGTATGATCATGAAACTTATCTGGTCCGTAACATATCTATGTGATCGATCTCCTCCTCACTGCAACACTTTACAGGGCTTGACGTACCTTCTGTCTTTAATCCCTGCTCTCTACTTGGCTGAGGGCCTAGAGAGCAGTGGTATCAGCTTCTTGCGCCGAACAGCTGGGCAGAGCTATGGATTAATAATCGATTCCGCGGCGCACCTCCACCACAGCTCCTAATCGCGTCAGCTGAATGTTATCAGCGATACGAAGTTTTGCTTTAGAGTTTTGATTCATGTAAACTAATTGGTTCTTCGGATGATCAACATTGTTAAGAGCAGCCGGAGGCGATGCGATGCTCACTATGAATAAACTATGTCCGCCCCGTCATCATTGTTCGAAGCCTGGTAATCGGACCTGACGAATTTCCTACTGATAGTAATACTGCATGGCATATACACCGATAGTAGTCAGTTCACCGAGGAGGGTGCGCCGGCTTTACCTTCACCACAAATCCAAACGAATCCCAACGCAGAATGAGAGCCCGTGTCCTGGCTCCAATAGGAAGTTGGTGCAACCGAAGTGCGACGCTAGCATAGGGGACGTTTGGAGGGGGCATACGAGAAGAATAATTGTTCCCTAACTGAAGCAAGAGAAACCATGAGGCGTTGAGGAGCATATGGCACGAATCGTGTCGATCGGAATTTAAATCGTCGAATGGAGGTGCTTGCTGTGTGACGTACCTTTAGGCAGATGCATTTCGGGGACTCTTTCACTTGAAGTCATGCCACTTTTCTGCCTAAAGCACAATTAAAAATGAGATACCTGAGCCTGGCTATGTAGACGACTTTTGGATGATTTGCTGTTGATGGCTGATTGCAAAAATAGTTTTTGTTGGCAATTGTTTGGTCTGGGCGTTTCAAAGTTGACGCGATTTTTCGACAATGATTCTAATTCCCTTTTTCCCCCACGATGCATGCATTTTCTCCGAGTTCCTGTCAATGTCATCGCGTAAAGGACTGGCTGACGTCGGGAGGCAAACACCTAGCCATATCCAACGTCAGTTGTCGTGCATCTTGGATTTAGCCAGAAAGAGTTCAAGTTGGATAGTCGGGAACTTCTCGTTGGGAAGCTTGACGCGGACGATTCAGATGCTAGGTATTCTCGTTGGCCCACATAAGTGTTACAGCTATGATGGAAAGTACTGATGTTACTGCCTCCGTTCCACATCTGTCAATGTCGGTCATTGTGAAGCCTCAAAAGTCTCATTCTTATGCTACAAATGCTCGGTAACAAGCATGACCTTCACGGCGCCATAGCCGAACAGGGACCGAAGGAAGGTTCACATACAGTCACTCGGTTCCCCCATCCATTTATCATGTACGCCCATGAGGCCTCGGAACGAGAAGGTTTGAGTAAATGTTTCAGTCTCTAGCTAAGCTTTGCTTAGGAGCTCTACACGAAGAGAAAGATAAAGGTCGTCTGTATCGGAGCAGGCTTGTTGTAGGCTAAAGGAAGAATTCCTAAGCTGAAGATAAGGTTAGAGGAGAGACGAGACAGCAAACTCACGAAACTCTAGATACCACGTGACACCCAGTGAGAATTCGTCGGGGAGGAGCCAACCTGCGTCAGCTTTAGCCGACATGTTTCCAATAGCCAACTACAGCCAACTTTGGCCAGCATAGGGCTGACTGGGACTAAAGCCAGGGCTGACCAACAGCCAACCACAGCCAACCATAGTTGATATCATACTTTCTTATATACTAGAACCAAGTATGACATTGTGACGTTGGTATTATGATCTTCAGTATGCATGCTGCTTTATGCCTGCAACTCTATGCTTCTAAATCTTTGTACTTTGCAGTCGACCACACTCAAAATTCCCTCCCTCCAAGTCATGTAAACAGCAATTAGACAGCAGAAGTAATCAGCCGTCTGGGCTATAATCGTGCACAACACACCTGTAGTTTAGAAGAAACAGTGTTGCACAATCTGTTGTAGTAGCTTTCTGTAGTATTTGCCTGTAACATCTCATGTAAATGTGCTTTCTCTTGTAATCATGGCCTCTAAGCATCTCCTGTAATCATCTCCTCTGATCTGCCTTGTAAGACTTGCTCTAAGCCTCTCTTCTAACACTTGCTGTAAAAATCATAATAACATTTGCACTATAATAAATGTTTATTCTGCTCTCCTCAGTTCACCAAACCCTTCTTTGCCTTCCTCGTCACCTTTCCCTTCTTCACTTCGTGATTCGTTGCAGTGTTGTCTGGATTGACCTTCACCGTTCGAGCTTGTTTTGTGCGACCCCCATCCACCTCTCCAATGATGATGCTCACCTCTGGTTGATCATGACCTCGCACTTGTTTTTTCGCCACACCCTTCTCATTTTCCTTGTTAGCATGATATCCACCTGACTTGCCCCCGCCGTCTGTATCACCCTTCGCCTTTCCCACAATCGCTGGTGAGCGCTGAGCAGCAACATTACCATCACTGAGTGGAATTGAAGGGACCGCAGTTGACGAAACCTTGACAACACTCTCTTGGGGTCCATCCTGACGTGACCTATCCACTCTTCATTAGTACGAATACAACCACCAATATCAACTGACCTTCCCGAAAACCCTCCCGACTTACAGCTTGCAACTGCCAACGAGG
Source organism: Megacollybia marginata (assembly GCA_003313965.1). NCBI lineage: Eukaryota > Fungi > Basidiomycota > Agaricomycetes > Agaricales > Porotheleaceae > Megacollybia > Megacollybia marginata. The sequence goes on from QLOY01002123.1 coordinate 18,080, forward strand.
GATTGCCCTTAGACGAAGCTTCAGAGCCTGCAGAGTCCATGTTGCTGAGCACAGCATTCTCCGTTGTCGAATGTGCATTGAGAATGCTGTTAGATGAAGCCTCAGAAGTCACAGCGTTCCTAGTAGGCACTTCTGTGTTGAAAATGCTGTTAGGCAAAGCATTGTTGTCTGGAGCGATCTGACTAGCCATGTCAACATTGCCAACTGCATGCTTCCCGACCCCATTGGACCACATCATACCCCTCTCATTGCCAAAATCATTGGTGCAAGAGGTGTTGGGCAAGCGGTCAGACAGAAATCCATTAGAGGATTCATTAGAGAAGCCATCAGAGTGACGATTAGAGAAACCACCGTCAGCGAACTGGTTGGAAGGGATGGCGTTAGAGAAGTGATTGGACGGGGTGCCATTTGAGAACTGGTTAGAGGCAATTCCGTGGTTGGAGGTGAATGCATCAGAGGAGGCGTTAGAGGGGAATGCCTTAGAGCAGTCGTTGGAGGGCAGTGCATTAGAGGAGTTGTTAGAGAGCAACAGGTCAGAGGAGCTGTTAGAGGGGAATGCGTTAGAGGGATTGTTAGAGGAGAAGCCATCAGAGAAATAATCAGAAGATGCGTTTGGAGAGCAACCATGATTGAAGCTGCCACAGGTGAGCCCATTGCCACTATTAAAGGCCGCGTTCGTTGACCAGAGCGTTCCATTGTTCCCTCCATGCAATGCTGTGCCATCCTGGTTGCTGTAACCTTGAAGACTTGCAAGGTTTGAAGGATTCTGCTGGTCTCACTAATCAGTGAGCTCGGTGCAACCAGTTGACACTCACAGTACATTCACCAACGCCGGTTATCTCCCTCCCGTTGACTGCAGCGTACAACGTTTCCCAGAACTCTGACTCCTCTTCATCAGTGGCAAGAACACGCTTGATTGGCTGCCCATAGCCATCAATATCATAATGCTGAGCGACACCCATTTCCCAGTCCTTGTGTTGGATGTTAGTATCAGGGTACTTGTCTGCAGACGAGGTCTGCCAAACCTGCATAGGTACATCGTCGCCTACCCCATCTCCACATGGAGCACTGCCCGGCAACTTGAGGGGTTTGTTTTCGATCGCCATGCTCTCTGAATCGTTGCCATTGCTGACGTTGCTTGTAGAACCAACCGATCCAGTCGTCTCCTCTGCCCAGTATTTAGAAGCTATGACTATCATTGAGAGAAACATGTACCAGGTTGCGTCATCCGCCTATTCTCGCCATCTAACCACACTGCCTGTTTTCGCTGCAATAAGGCTGAACCGCAGTTTGACTGCACAACCTGCCATACACCGGGCCTATATTGTCAAGAATGCATAGTGTTTGAGCATACTTATCAACCATTGCATCTAATTCGTGTATGATTGGGGTTGCCGGATGTGACCAATGCTAACTCGCTCTCTGTAGTATTGGAACGGCAATTTTTTTGAGACCATCTCGCTAAAATCACTTGGTCTGCAAATCCAAGTGGGCCATTCAGATGGATGCCAGTGCCGGTTGGCAATTCATTGTGACAATTTTGTTATTATGGACTGTCTCTTGATTCATGAAGTTGCGTTGGACTTCTGTAAATGTCAACAGGCTGAGGAGCAAACGGTTCAGCTATTGCGTTTGCATTTGTTCCCAGCTACAATCGATGAACCACGTACGGCTGCAACATTTGATTGCCTTGACAACCTCCTTGCCCTCAGTTATGAAGGTAAGATAGCAGTATATCAGTACTACCGGGCTATGGAACGAAGCACAGACAATACCGGTTTGAGGCTGGTGAAGGTGAGATTTGTGTGCTAGACTGCTGCTCGGTTGTTGTGAACTTACTGGATTGCAGTCTTGTCAAGATGAGCTGTGACGAATGGTCCATCAGTGGAGACATTTGTTGATGCTGAAGCGCACGGGGATCGGACATGGGACCGGCTCATTAGCCGATCTTCCGGACGGTGCTTGTGCGGTTCTTTGTCCTTGCTGTCCTCACCCCAGAATTAACCTACTGTCGGACTGGGAGAATGCCCCTGATGAGCAAAGGTACATAGGCCATAAGCCATGGCTTGGTTGCTAATGTTGACAGCTGGCTGTATCGTCTTTTCCTCAATATGGACTGTAACTTCAAGATTCGGCGGAAAAATGTCTCCTCGATGGATAAAGACCCACCTTTGTGTGACGGCCAGGGATATCTTACTCGTGATGCTCCATATTGTGAGCATTTGGCCAAGAACAAACACGTAGTCCAAGAGGTGCGGTCTTGTTGGTTTAGAAACCGCTTGGCTCACCAATCTCTTTAGCCAAGCAAATGTGTTGCCCACGATGCAGTGAACAGTGCTGATACTAGAGACAGCCGTGGACTGGAGATAACAGGTGTTGGCACGGTGGATTGTTCAAGGCACGACATGAAAAGGCCTTGTTCTATGGGTCCTTTGCAGAAAGGTGAACGGTGTGTACTCTAACACAACATTTATACCAAAGCCTTACCATCATGTAGTTACCTGAATATGGACTGGTTGCTTTGGGACAGTATTTGTCGAATGACAATCACATGGATAGTCCTCTCGTACGACATTGCTTGCCAATACAGTGCGAACTTTTGGAACCATATGTGGGGTTACTTTGGTGGCGGACTGTGGAGCTTTGCTTTGGAGGAGGAACACTTGGGATTCAGCTGGCTAATTCCCAAATTTCATTTGCCAGCACACATTCGGGCTTGTTGGGCTCTTTTCAACTTCAATTATGCAAAATGGACCAGTCATACCGATGGTGAAGGTGTGAAAAGATGCTGGCCTGGATTGAATGCCTTAGCAAAGATGGGGAAGGAGATGGGTCTGGGCGCCTGGCGAGATTTGCTTGAGGACCATATCAGTGCAGAAAATTGGCAGAAGGTGACAGGATTTGGTACGTGGATTATCTTCCTAACTAATATAACAAAGTGGGCTAATGGCCTAACAGGTCGTTTACTACTGACACATTTTCATCGGGCGATTCAAGAACAAAAGACCCACCTTGAGCAATTTGAACAGTTTGCAAGCTTGATAGAGGCATCAACGCTAGAGGAATGGAACAAGGATGTCGAGAAGTGGGAGGAGGATCTACAAGCGTATCTGAAGGTGAAAAAGTCTTCACCTTACTCGCAGCAAGTGAAGGGTACATTCATTGTCTGTTCATCTGCAACGCAAGTTAATCGTATACTATGTAGCTGCTACCAAAGCATCAGTAACCCTCCAACTGGCCGAACGAGATGCTGCAGCTTCAAAAGACAATGGTGAAGTCCATTCATCTGTGTCTCCAAGCGTTATGGTGGTGATGGGTCTTGAGCTAGAGGAGCTTCAGTAAGTGTGGCTGTAATGCAGACTATTGATACTGAGCTGTTATAGGCAATGTCTTGAAGAGGACAGTAAAGACTTAGGTCTGCATGCGACAGATGCCCAGCGAGCACAAATCATCCAATGTTCTGATACTTTGTCTCGTCGAATCCATGGGTGGTATGACATCCAAGTGCTCTACATCCCGAAGGCCGCTCTACTGCGAAAACGTGATGAGGAGAAGGATGAGGAAGCCAAAACGACATCCTACAAGGTGGTTCTGTACCTACCCTCACAAGTTGGACGTCAGGTCGAGTGTTCAGACCATCTACGGGGGATCGAATGGGACTTGCAGGAGGCGCAGGCGCTAGATGCATTGGAGGGTATGCGTACAGGGCTTAGTCTTCGTTCGGTGCTGGAGGGGAGGGTTCGTAAAGGTATGACTGGTGTAGCAGCAAGTACACGAGCACAGGGAGTGCTGAAGAGCTGCATCAAGTGCATCAGACATTGGGCGACCCGCTATCGAGTTGCTTACCAGGCGATGAAGACACTTGCACCTCTGCTGAAGAAAGACATTGGGTGGGAGTTCCAGTTCAAAAAGCTGGAGGAGGTGGATATCAAGCCCTTGCTGTTAGGTGCTGTGGTGGGTGACGGAACCACAGCGTTGTCATGGATTTGGACTAACCGCAGGGTAAACCCTGAGGATGAGGCTGCAGTCAAAGACGGTATGGGGAATATCATACTGGTTGAGCCTACTAATGTTTGAAAATGGAAATGCGGCTTCAGTATCTTCGTACGAGGGCACGCTGCATGAGATGGAGAGAGGAGGTGAGCCTTTTGCACGAGGAGATGCATCGCTTCAAGGAATTCATGTGTTGGCACTCAAGGTGGTGGTTGGAACAAGCAGAGACCTGCGATGTTCCTGATGTGGCTACAATGGAAGGTTTTCGTGCATATGCATATCGGCAAGCAGCCCTCAGGGATGCTCTGCGGATGTGTGCTGAGTACCTCTGGCAACATTGCAGCACTTGGGATGCAGAAGAGGCTGTACCAGCATTGCGGAATTGGTATGATTTGACAGTGAAACCAAGAGACGCACCAAGCGACCAGTTTCAAGGCATGTATCCAGGTGGACCTCTGGAGGTGAATGACAGGGAGGTGGCTGATGATGCTAATGATGATGCGGTGTCTGTTTTATCAGACACCTTTTCTGAGGCATTTCCAGAGAATGCAGAGAACGAGGGAGTTGGATTAGAGGAGTAATACTACAGGCAATGTATTAGAGTACGGAATGTATCAGAGGTAATGATTAGAGGGCGAACAGAGGAATGGTTAGAGGTAACTATTTGAGGGGGTATTACCAGAGAGTGTTGCACAAGAGAATGTGCAACGGTTATTTCTCTGATTGGAGCAGGGCCGTGCACAAGAACAGTCTGGAGGTTTGAAGTAATCAACTAGAACTTTGAGCGTGACGCGTTGGGCACGTGATTCTCAACACTCTTTCTCTCATACCTCCATCATCACGCTCTCTTACCTCTTCCATCCCCGGTTGGCACAGCTAGCAGCTCGTTGACTTTCTGTGAGTAACTTGTACAGTGCTGAAATGCCAAGTTGTCGCCTTCCCCAGCCTATTCTTGTCGTTCCTCCTCCCTCGTCAATGTCATCATAGTAACAGTGGCAGCAACATCAACATCAACGGCAGTATTTCATTTTTACGAGGACCATCGAGACGGAACCACCCCCTCATCCATATCCATCAGGTTAAGTAAAGAAAAGGTGATTTCCACAACGTGTGCTATCATGTGCAGACCAAGGCTACAGCTTCACATACCCTTGCCACCTACAGCACAAACCCTGCTGATGAAGTTGCCGCTGTTCCATCCAATACGGATTTTGGGAACAAAAAACTTCTTCAAGTACACTATTCATCTCTGATTTGCTCAACTACGCTGACATTTATGGATGATCAATTTGGTTGAAAGATGACTGGTGACAAGCCTTTGGTCCAGGCCGACCTTATGACTGGTACTCGAGCCAATCTGACACTCCCTGCAAATCTTGCTCCCAGTGGATATATCCTCTGCCACAAAATCATCGCTCAACACTTTGTCCTTGCCCTCGGGCCCTCGACCCCTTCTCCCAGCTCGACCAGCGCTGGCTCTAAAGACATCCAATGTTGCTCATCTTCATCAGCCTTGTCGCTGCCCCTTCCACGACTTCATCCACCTCAGCTAAAGTGCAAATGTGGTACGCTTCGAAGTTCTCATTATGATTTCGTCTGATTATGGGCGCTACAGATAAAGTCGCAACAATGACCTTGATGGGTGGGACAGCAGTGAGACAGACTTGGCTAGTGGAGGTGACAGGGAGAGTCTATAGACGGATGTGGCAGCAAGATGATTGTTACCTACTTCTGGTTGGCTCTGGTTGGCTGTAGCTGAAATTAATTGAATATAATGGTTATATCTACCTTCGGTTGGCCCAGGGTTCACATTATCGGGAAGAGCCAACTGGAGCCAACAAATTCGAGCAAGTCAGTTTCAGTCGGCTCAGGTTGGCTCCTCCCCGACAAATTCTCACTGGGGCCCATTAAGCACCAAACGGTTTCTGATTATTTACTGAGTCCCATCAGGCTGATGGGACCCCTGACACTCCTCTGCACTGCATACATAAGTGCCTGTCTACCACTTGCTAGTCTTATGTTTGATTCTTGTATCCATTCCTGGGTATCAACTTTATAATAATCATATCATGTATTGAGTTAACTAATATCTGATTCACTATTCTCTTCATATTCATCTTCTCTGATTATGGTCCTGGTGCTATTGATGGGGTATATAGGAAATATAACACTTTACACAGTCAGGACACAAAAGACACAGTCACACTGGCTCAACACACTCACCACATTACACACTCACCCAACACACTCACCACTGTGTTTGACATTGATGGATCACATGACCTGCTTATTACTGTAAATATGAGTAGCCATGATGTAGACGATTCAGAATATGTAATTTGTTTGCTGAGATAAGCTGAAATGGGCTGGGAAATGAGCAAATAAACATGCCCATATCTGGAAGGTCAGTTGTACAAGAAAGTGAAAATTTGTGGACCTAGGTTTTTTTAGTCTGCGATTTCAACTGTACAGTTGGCAGGAGATGGAAATGCCTTTTTGGCAAGATATAGACAGGTGACTGTGCTCAGTATTTGGCTTGGTGGCAGTTCTGACAGGCAAGACATTGTCAAAAGCACTCCAGGGTCTGTTCAGCCACCAAACCCAGGTTTGGGTCTGGGTTTTGCAATGCTGGTTCTCTGCCAGTCTAATGATTCCAATGACATTGAGGAGTCTATAAGAGCCTACAAGATTGCAATCAGATGTTGTATTGGGTCACTGGATAGCTCAGTACATGAATTGAGTCAAGATCAAGTAAATTTTGGGTTTGACCAAATCGATGTAAACAAATTGGTATTCTGCATACCAAGTGAAAGTGAAGCTTTGTGGCTCACTTTATGAGTAGATTCATAGGAATATTGGCCCTAATAGAGATACAGTGTCTAAAATCAAATCCAGACCCAAACCTGGGTTTGGTTACTGAACAGACCCTTCAGTTAGGCAGTTGATTTATTAGGTTGAACACTGTACTACAGGTATTTACAATCCAATTAAGCACTTACTGGCTACACAATTTAGTAGAGAATTAACAGCCTTGGCACTATCTGTAAACAACAGTAAATAGCCTTGGCACTGTTGGAAAGAGTAACTGTTAGATTCTTCCTACTCGATCAGGCACACTCACGTGGGGTTATGTGTTACAGCCATCGCTTGCAGACTGAAGCTCTGTCGCCATTTCAAATCAGGAAAAACTGTATTCTAGCCTAGGCTAACCAGATCAACTTGAGTTACTCCAGTCA
>QLOY01002125.1:0-21179 GCA_003313965.1 Megacollybia marginata
CGGTGCTTCCTGAAGGCTGTATGCTTGGTGCGATCTGCGAAAGGGAGGATCCGGTTGATAGTTTAGTGGTTAAGAAAGGTAAGGAATGGAAAACTCTGGATGATTTACCGGATGGGAGCGTCGTTGGGACTAGTAGCGTTCGACGGATTGCGCAATTGAAGCGCAGCTATCCGAAGCTCAAACTTCTTGATATTGTAAGTCTTACGGATGCACTCGTCGATGTTCTGACGTGTTGTATAGCGAGGAAACGTGTGAGCTATTCTCTTTGATCTCATGCACCATTTGAATGAACTAGGGATTCCCGATTGAAAAAGCTTGATGCTGAAGACGGACCCTTTGCTGCCATTATTCTCGCAAAGGCTGGTCTCGTTCGTATGGGACTAGGAGACCGGATCAGCAGCGATCTTACACCTCCGGCTTTGTTTCACGCAGTCTCTCAGGGCGCGTTGGGTGTTGAGATTCGCACCAATGATGCCGAGGCTCTGGAGCTGTGCAACAAAATCACACACAGACCAACCCAATTCCGATGTGTGGCTGAAAGAGCGTGTCTTAGAGCGCTCGAGGGAGGATGTACGGTGCCTGTTGGAGTCACAACAAGTCTGGACGAAGCAACTGGACTGCTGACTATGACTGCTTGTGTCACCTCGCTGGATGGTAACGAGCACGTTGAGTATACGTTGAAAGAAAAGGTGCACAGCGTAGAAGACGCGGAAACTTTGGGTGGAAGGATAGCCAAGGTTTTGGTGGAGAACGGGGCCAAAAAGATATTGGATGATATTCATAACGATAAAGAAACCAAAAGGAAGGAAACATCTGCGTAAATGTATGTACTTAATTTAGATGAGAGACTAGAAGATCATCTCCTGATCCTCTGGGCCCTTTTCAATTGGCCATACGGACGTGCTACCTTTCTTCTCGCCAGCTTCGGGTGGCGTTGACAACTCGGAAGCACGAAGACTCGGCTTGACTCCAAGCACAGAACAAAGAGCCTTGTACCTCGACCGAATCTGCTGAAAGAGCTTCTGGACATCGACTCCCAAGTCTGCGTCTGCCGATGGATTGACTGTCGGAAACTGCGCAATATAAGCCAATAGATGTTTGACATGATTCAAGGCCCTTGGGCTGAAATAAGCACAACGAAATCTCGCAAGCATCAAGCTGCCTCACTTCTCATTCTGGCCAGTCATCTGAGACGTAAGAATCGCCTCCCAAAGACGAGCAAACCCCTCGTAAAATCCAAGTTCTTCCCACATTTCATAGCCTTTCTCGCGCCCAAGAGCGCGTCCTTCGATTAGCCCGTGTATTCGTCCATGGTCGAAGCCGTCTTTGTATCCGGAATCATAGAAGCTGTTGTTTCGAGTTTTGAGAATTCGCAGTGTAGAGAGAGAAAGCGCCCAACGTTTGCTCGAGATGAACCAGTGATTCCAGGTCAAAGTCCATTGATCGCGTGACTTGCACTCTAAACGTCCGAAGAGGCCGAAGGTGCAAGTCCGATTTCTCGTTATGGATATAGATTCCCATCACCCCTATCTCAATGTCCGTTTACTTTTTCTTACTATCGTGTCAGATATTAGAGGCTAGGGCTCAAATAAAACCTAGTAACATTCAAGCTCACCCAATTTACAGAAGGCGACGATTCGCCAACGAACCGACTCGGAATTTTCAGTTTTAACGATGACGATCTGATAGGCCAGGCAGCTCCAGGCAGAGGTCCCGATATCGGTAGATGCCATCTTCTGGTTCCGAGTCTCGGCGCGTGCAGAGTAAGTATATCCGTCTTTACGACGCTGCGATAGCGTACTATCGTGATTGGGTTTACCGGGACAAACTACTGGCGCAGTCATCATCGATGCATCATTACCCAGTCAGGAATCGGCCGTGGGTCGTCATGCGCGTCATGAGCTATAGTCCTAATGGACTGGTGCTGTCTTCATACTCCAGAGAACCTCTATCTGGTCTATTATGTAATGCCAGTGGAATGGCTTGGACATAGCGTAAACGCAGGGCCATGACCATGCAAATAGGAACGTATATGAGCCTTCAGCCCATCACGAACTTTACGTGTCCTACCAGGTAAATAAAGGATTATCTGTATAATCTAATATATCCTCCAAGGTTCCCGATACCGGTAATTCCTGTTACCTGTTACTGGTACTCGTAACATAGGACATCACCCTTGATGTTCAACATATCTGCAACCGTGTTCACTGGGAATAGGCCATCAATGGGTAACGTGTCGTTTAACTGTAGAGCGTCAGACGTGGGGTCAGTGATAGTCTCGAATCACGTACCTGTAACAAAGGAGGAGCTCCAGTCGGCCACTCATTGAAGTAAGTTGCATTCTCGAGTGCCTGAACTGTCCCTGCCCAGAATGCGTTCGCATTTTGTTCATCCTTACTCTGCCACTCTGCCCAAACTTTGTCGATCATCTTATCGATGATTAGTGTTGAAAACAGAAAGCAGCCTGACTGTACTCACCCCATGATGCAGCCAAAACAATGGCTCTAAAAATGTGATGAAATAAACTTGAACGCGAAAAAAAATCTTACTCACCACTCGGAGTAGGTCCAGGACCATTGACGCAACTCGGAGGAGCATTGCCAGGGCAGTGGCCACCCAGATCACCCCCTGAATAGATCAATGAGATCTAACACATACAGAACTTGACAACTCACCTAACATTCCATGACCCAAAAAAACTGGTCCTTGGAAAGCCTCCATAGCCGTTTGGAAGCCCCTGAAATCACCGACGTACCCGTTGATGATGCTATCAATGACTGAACAAGTCAACGATGAATTAGCGTATACAGCCGGATCCTGGATGAATTGGGCCTTCGGCGGTCCAACGTTCAGATACGGCTGAAGTGTAAAGTTCCGACGAAGCGGATGGGGGGAGGGATATGAGAGCCTGAAAGAAGAATTTACAGAAAAACCTCCGTCTTGGACTTCGATATCTTGATTCGGGTCACCCCAACCTCCGAGACCACTTTCTGGGTCAGAATCTTTGAAGAAGGGTGATCCAAAGACGTCAGATGCGTCTGTACGATATTCGTTATCCATCAGGAACGTCAAAATATGTGAATTACCTTTCCTCCAGTCCCAATATGGACTGCTTCCCTGGAACCCACACTTCGATTTGAGTGCATTTTCAAACGAGTACACAATATAGCGATGCCATGGGAAGGAATACCCATTGTGATTGATCTTTTGACATCGGTTAGACAAAAGGACTCTTGAACAAGAAACTACACACCAATGCGCTTAAATCTATATGCAAGTAAACAAAGTCTATGGAAACAAACTGGTCAACTTTCATCCTCTTCAGATCAATATCAGATGTACCATCATAGTAAGAACTAGAGGTGTTAACTGGAGGAGTGCCATCTGGATTTATAGGAGTGAGTGCATCGCTGTGAGGTAATGTGGCCAGGCACTACAAACTTTCATGAAGAATGCAAGAGATTAGGGGAAATACCGACTTTGACTGCTCTGATCCAGTCCGCACGTTCAGAGCTCGACAGGGCTCTCCACTCTTTGCGGATTGAGGGATTTGTGCAATTTGCAGCTGAGACAGGCGTAGGGAGAAGTAGAAGTAGAAGGACTACTTGAAAACCTGTAAAACATGTCCTGAGAAAAGTCATCGGGGGTTGATTCACAAAAGCCCGGGCCCTACATCCGCGTCAGTCTTTATAGTATCGCCTCACCGTGACCGCGGAGGGGAACGGAATTAAATCCTTCCGATTCATTCTGAATGTCAGGTCCACTTATTCGGATGCTAAGATGTGTTATCAATAGACCTAGGCAGATTCATAGTCCGAGCTGTTCCATCAAAAAAAACATGCGTTGATTGTGAAACTCTTGTCTCAGTAACTTGATGCGGCGCCTGTGCCTGTTTGGAGAATGTATCATACTCGTTTTCGAAGACTCGGAGATTTCCCCCTTTTGGAAGGTTGTAACTATTAGTCAGGCGGCCGTCGGTCCTATGTTCAATGTGGAAGTCCGGAGTGAGCCCAAGACAACGAATAACTTTATCCCAAAAACTATCTATTGGCATTGAAATGCGGCCGCTGTGTTGTAACCATGTACTATTCACATTCATAAGTAGACGAGCTGAGATAATTCATGACATATCCAATATCCTCTCAAGAGTGGCAGACCCGTAATGCAGAAAAAAGAGCCCAACAAGGGTTAGCGCTGCGGTAGTTCAGTCTATGGAACGACGTGGCCCTATTTTAGTCTCTTTCAAACAGACTAACACACGATCACGAAATTTGGCCCTATCTGGCATTTGGGCAAGATCTCCGTCAACTGACAGCACTTCGAGACTCCCAAGTCTCAGAATGTGTGTGAGGACTTCAGAGATGCCAGATAAACCGGAGATGCTTTAATCCCTAGATGAACAGACCATGTTGTTCCTTCTGATGAATCCCACAACCTGAAGTCGACGATTTTCTTCAATTCCGGGGAAACCCAACTCCGGAAGACATAAAGAAGCTACACACCATTACCTACACTATTACGTAAAGTAAGGCCTCTGATGTACACACCGACCAGCCGGGAGCCGAAATTCCTGCCTGATACAGCTCGTGCACGGATGTTGTTTCTTCTGATGAATCATAGCTGCGCCACAACCTGAAGTCGAAGATTTACTCAATTCCGGGAAAACCCAACTCCGGAAGACAGAATCTTCCATACAGACATTACATACCATTACATACAATATCACCTAACCTAAGGCCTCTGATTAGTACACACCGACCAGCCGGGAGACAAAAAAATCACTAGTGACTCCACAGTTGCCACTCGGTTGCCACTCGGTTGCCACTCACGATCCCTGCACGACAGATGATTTCCATTTCAAACAGGGACTCGGTTTGCACTGATCGAGGACATAGCCATGGCACGTAAGTATTGCTCAGAACCTGGTTCTTTCTTTTGACTCGCAAGGTCTTGCTGACTAATTGCTCATTCACGCTACACAATGCCACCCGTTCTATGTAATGCCAGTTCCATCCTCTGGAAGGATCTTCGAGGGGATGGCAGTAAACCCATCAATACAGTTTGGAAGCTTCCTCTATTCCTTAGTGGATGAACGGTCTCAAAAAGATGCCCTATTACAGACAAATTGTACTCCATATAGATCATGCCCATACAAGGAGTAGTTGATCCAACTCCGAGTCGGAAGAAGCAGAAGCAGTGCCACAGACAGCCTCTTTGGAAGCCAATGAACTGAGCTCAATGGAGGACTCAGAAGCAGTGCCACAGAAGCCGATTCGCATGTATGTACCGAACCTTAAGGCCTTAGTGCCTTGAGGTGGTGCAGTTGCTATTTAGGATATAGCTATCGGCATGGAATATCATACTTGGTAATAAATCAGGCCTGGCATTAGTCAAAACCCTGCCTGCCAGTGGTACAGCTCGTGCACCGTAAATGGCTTGGACATAGCGTAAACACAGGAGTTACCATAACCAATAAATCATAGTACAAATATAAACCTTCAGCCCATCACGAATTTTACGTGTCCTACCAGGTAAATAAAGGATATAATCTGTATAATCTAATATATCCTCCAAGGTTCCCGATACTGTTACTGGTACTCGTAACATAGGACATCACCCTTGATATTCAACATATCTGCAACCGTGTTCACTGGGAATAGGCCATCAATGGGTAACGTGTCGTTTAACTCGTAGGGCGTCAGACGTGGGGTCAGTGACAGTCTCGAATCGCATACCTGTAACAAAGGAGGAGCTCCAGTCGGCCACTCATTGAAGTAAGTCGCATTCTCGAGTGCCTGAACTGTCCCTGCATAGAACGCGTTCGCATTTTGTTCATCCTTACTCTGCCACTCTGCCCAAACTTTGTCGATCATCTTATCGATGATTAGTGTTGAAAACAGAAAGCAACCTGACTGTACTCACCCCATGATGCAGCCAAAACAATGGTTCTAAAAATGTGATGAAATAAACCTGAACGCGAAAAAAAAATCTTACTCACCACTCGGAGTAGGTCCAGGACCATTGACGCAACTCGGAGGAGCATTTCCAGGGCAGTGGCCACCCAGATCACCCCCTGAATAGATCAATGAGATTTAACACGTACAGAACTTGACAACTCACCTAACATTCCGTGCCCTAAAAAGACTGGTCCTTGGAAAGCCTCCATAGCCGTTTGGAAGCCCCTAAAATCACCGACGTACCCGTTGACGATGCTATCAATGACTGAATAAGTCAACGATGAATTAGCGTATACAGCCGGATCCTGGATGAATTGGGCCTTCGGCGGTCCAACATTCAGATACGGCTGAAGTGTGAAGTTCCGACGAAGCGGATGGGGGGAGGGATATGAGAGCCTGAAAGAAGAATTTACAGAAAAACCTCCGTCTTGGACTTCGATATCTTGATTCGGGTCACCCCAACCTCCGAGACCACTTTCTGGGTCAGAATCTTTGAAGAAGGGTGATCCAAAGACGTCAGATGCGTCTGTACGGTATTCGTTATCCACCAGGAACGTCAAAATATGCGAATTACCTTTCCTCCAGTCCCAATATGGACTGCTTCCTTGGAACCCACACTTCGATTTGAGTGCATTTTCAAACGAATACACAATATAGCGATGCCATGGGAATGAATACCCATTGTGATTGATCTTTTGACATCGGTTAGACAAAAGGACTCAAACAAGTGACTATGCACCAATGCGCTTAAATCTATATGCAAGTAAACAAAGTCTATCGAAACAAAATAGTCAACTTTCATCCTCTTCAGATCAATACGAGACGTACCATCATAGTAAGAACTAGAGGTGTTAACTGGAGGAGTGCCATCTGGATTTATAGGAGTGAGTGCATCGCTGTGAGGTAATGTGGCCAGGCACTACAAACTTTCATGAAGAATGCAAGAGATTAGGGGAAATACCAACTTTGACTGCTCTGATCCAGTCCGCACGTTCAGAGCTCGACAGGGCTCTCCACTCTTTGCGGATTGAGGGATTTGTGCAATTTGCAGCTGAGGCAGGCGTAGGGAGAAGTAGAAGTAGAAGGACTACTTGAAAACCTGCAAAACATGTCCTGAGAAAAGTCATCGCGGGTTGATTCACAAAAGCCCTACATCTGCATCAGTCTTTATAGTATCGCCCACCGTGACCGCGGAGGGGAACGGGATTAAATCCTTCCGACTCATTCTGAATGTCAGGTCCACAAGACTTTTTCGGATGCTAAGATGTGTTATCAAATAGACCTGGGCAGATTCATAGTCCGAGCTGTTCCATCAAAAAAAACATGCATTGATTTTGAAATTGTTGTCTCAGTAACTTGATGCGGCGCCTGTGCCTGTTTGGAGAATGTATCATACTCGTTGTCGAAGACTCGAAGATTTCCCCCTTTAGAAGTTATAACTGTTAGTCAGTGGCGGCCGTCGGCCCTATGTTCAATGTGGAAGTCCGGAGTGAGCCCAAGACAACGAATAAATTTGTGCCAAAAACCATCTATTGGCATTGAAATGGGGCCGCTGTATTGTAACCATGTACTGTTCACATCCATAAGAGTAGACGAGCTGAGATAAACTTCAGAGACGAACTGCAATAAAAAAATGATGGTCGACGTTATCTGGACCCTCTCAGAATGAGCGAGACTAAACGGAGTCTTGGCCTTTCAATTAGTAGAATCCAGCTCTGTCTCAAAGGGCACCGGAAAAGCCTGAAGAACCCGTTGGATCCGTCAGACGGATCTGAATATGTGGTTCACTCTTGTAAACAAATCAACTACAACAGCCAAACTTGAATCTCGGATCAGTTGCGTTCCGTGGAACAATGTGCATGTTGGAGTAGTCAGGTCACGGTGTATATCAGCCAAGACAGGCTAAGACTCGGATCGGTTGCGTCGAACCTTCCCAGGTGAAACATCAACATCTTTGAGAAGAAAAACCAAGGTAAGGAAGACACTATCGTCCAGCGAGTCGAAATGGAGCGCATGCTAGGTAATAAGGGGATGTGTGAGCAGAACTCGAATTCAATGATGGTGTGACGATGTGTATATATGAAGGAAAGTACTATAATTTAAATGTCTGTCGTTGATATGGGCGGACCGCCACTTCCGATGCCTATTGAAAATTTCCGCCTATCTTCGGAAGCGGTGGCACCAACAGACTGTCCAGTTTGGGTAAGGTATAATATTGACTGCGGGAAAGGAACCAACTAATGGATTGGTTACGTTTAGGGTCAGGGGTGAAACGCGAAGTTTGCGTTATTAGTATTGTCACCAGGCTTGAAGGCTCCGAGTCGGGGCGGGCTGCCTAAGCGGATAGCATACAACCTGAGACTGTGGGAGAGAGAGAGGACTCAGCTTCAATCTAGAAGCCATGAAGACTCTCTCTCGGGGCTTTTTTGATTCTTTCCTTCAAGATTCACGTCTAGTCATTAGGGTATATTTGCTGCAATCTACCATTGAGAATTTTCAGAGCAAAGTTTGGCTGGAGAACCAAAACTACTACGTAGTTTGATGTTTTGCGTTCCTGAATGGAGATTGAAAGTTCAGTGGCGGTGTAGTAATATTGTGCACGTGTATTGCTCACTCAGGACCTCCCTTACCAATTCAATTCACTTTATTTTTAAGTACCAGATCGCCGCTGTAATTCGCAGGGGAAAATGCTCCAGTCTTCTCCAGACACGAGTGTTGAGTGAGACACGAGCCAACGCAAGGAGGAGCAGTCGATCAGGCAACCACGGGAGAAGCCACAGGAAGCCGTTATATACCGTATACGTATCGAGTACGTCGGCGTGTAGCATGTCAACAGGAAAGCTATTATAAGCCTAAGTCAGTGCGAATCATCTCAGTCTGACATAGCAGATACATAGTACCAGAGACCCGCTAAAACAAATAGGCATGGTGCCAAGTCGGTTTCAAATGACGGGACTCCGTCATTGACTTGGCACATGCCTATTGGTTAGTGATAAAAACACGACTGAATGAAGATTCAACTTTTAGCGCTTTAGCAACAGCCTAGGTCGGTAACCGTTGCAAGTTCTGAATCAATTGCAAGATGCTGGAAGTTGATGGTGGGATTTCAGGCCTCAGGCCCCAGATCCGTGGTTATTTGCTACCCTAGCCGATTCGAAGGTTGGCTATGTGCTTCGCGGATGCGTTCGCAGCTCGCTTGAGCACGGAGATAAAACGGTCACCTGTGCAACAATTCAGAATATGGCAATACCTGTCACGCCGACGCTGGAATACCGATGATGGCATGATGCAATCTTGAGGATCGGCGCGTTATGTAATAACAAGAGTTCCGAGTTGTTCCGCTTAACGCCGCCGCAGAGCACTTTGCTGCGCTCACATTTTCCAAGTATGTCAGTTGAGTCTGGTCCCCACTTCTAATCATTGTATGGAAGCGGACGGAAGCGTGAAGTGCTAAGTCTAGGCCTTCAATGTCCTAGGTTTCCTCGTATCAGTAAGCCTGGGAATGCAACGCGTTACTACACAAGGCGACCCTCGGCTACATCTTGGAGTCGGGCAGAAGTTGAAGGTCCTCATGGTCCCTGCCGCTGTGCGACCAAGATGATGAGAAGATGAGAAGGTGGAGTGCAATGATATTTACCGTGAGTCTTCAGTAGATGGCTACTTCCTATCCTATCCTATCCCTCTCTTATCAGTAATCGCAGGTGGCTGAGCTTGTATCAATGATTCATTAAAAGTAGTGATCCGGCGAAATTCCGTCATAATTACAATTGCGATGTGTACATTGGATTGTCCATTGAATAGTGCATCACTTCGGCATCTTGTTCTCTTTACCTCTCCCCTTCGGTCGTGCTCGAGCGCTGGCCGTTTTATTTTGGCGTTTGGTCTGAGCAAAGTTGACCGTCTCCTCGGCCTTTGCTGCAGTTTCCAATTCTGTATCCACCCAGACACTAAACGCAGTCTTTCGGATTGACTCCTTGGATTCCTGAATGCCGATCAGAAGAATAGATGTTTCCGAGTTGGAAGGTGTGGGTACTATGTCCATCGAGATGTCGGTATCGGTCTCGCCAGAGTCGGTAAGGAACGAGCGGTATAGGCTGGGAGTCTCATCTAGATCATTGTCCGTTGCCCTCGCAGATTCCTGTGCGTCCTTCTCTTTTCGTACATCACTAGGCGAAATAGAGCCAGTCCCAATCCTCACAAGGGATACTTCGGTATTGACATAGGATGAACTATATGTGGCCAGACGGTCGGCAAAGAACCTCGGTGCTGCATCTGAAGTGCGTCTGAGGTACTTGGTAAGGTCTTTGGCAGAGGCAGGAGTGTAAACTGCCTCAGAAGATGAAAGAGACCTAAAAAGTCGTTTAAAGGCGGAAGATTTGACGGAGAAGCCATTGTCAGCACGATTTGGACTGAGATCCTCCATATCAGTGCTGTGAAACATTGCATTCATAGCTTGACCAATCTGCGGCAACATTAAACACCAACCAGCCAAGCTACGGGGAAGCACTTACAGCAAAAGAAGTGCAGGCGTATAAAGGAACATAACTCAACCTTGCATCAATCCTATCAAGCAGCTTGTCGATTCTCATTCCCAGCATTTCTGGATCGTCAGGATCACCAAAGACGCTCCGAACGGTCCATTCTTCCTCGCCATGAGGAATTTCGAACGTGATGATTCCGCCCAGACCATATTGCTCCATTCGAATGAATCGCTTTTCTCGCCGAGGTTTCAGCTCATTGTTGCATTTCAGGGAGTACAAGTCGGCCAGAACACATTCTATAGCAGTTTTCTTCCAAAAGAGACCACGCTGGCGCGAATTGCCAAGTATTTGGTGATTTAGAGTGTCAACTATGCGGTAGGAGTCTCGTGAGGGCTTTAGAATACGATGAACAAGGTCTAGAGACATTTCTGAATTGCACGATGGAGGAGTAGAAGTGCGCGTCGAACAACGGTCA
Organism: Megacollybia marginata; assembly: GCA_003313965.1. Classification (NCBI taxonomy): domain Eukaryota; kingdom Fungi; phylum Basidiomycota; class Agaricomycetes; order Agaricales; family Porotheleaceae; genus Megacollybia; species Megacollybia marginata. The sequence continues at coordinate 10,914 of QLOY01002125.1, forward strand.
CGAGATCAGTCGCCATGGTTGACAACGTTGACAGACCAGTCTAGACAGGAAGGTAGGCATACACAGATAAATAATTTACTGCCTATTTTACAAGTGCCGCCTGGGTTCTACCTATGAGAGATTCGAGAATTTTCTCTGAATTCGGGGAGGATTTCCGAGCGGTCTGTCTGCTCTCGCAGTATTTTTTGAAAAGACAAAACCTGCAGGACCCTGAGGATTCTGTAGGCGTCTGTCCAAACGATATCTCTTCCGCGGAAAACGCTCTCCTAAGTCTCTTCTTCATTCTGTAAACCCCGATATTCCATGAAAGCGAGAGGGAATGCCATTCCTTCATCATCGTCTCTCTGCACTTTGTACATGGCTGATGGTGAGTCTCATCCCCCTTGTCTGAAACCGAGTACGACGTGTCGGTCTCCTTGTCACTGAACTCGGAGTCGTCGTCGCCGTCTCCGAGATAATCGGCGAATGATGCAGCGGCCGCCGTTCTCGAGGATTCCGAACTGCAGGAGCTCGTATGGGCACGACGAAGTTGCTGGGACTTTTTCAGTTTCGATGTAGCGTTCGTGTTGCCATGCTCTGGATGATACAAGGGTGCAGAGAACGGTGGAGACGAAGCCATTGGCGCGAGGAATCTTGCGTCAGCCAAGATTTGGTCATCAAGCGGTTCCGGAACTTTCCGACCACCGACGTTAGGGAAATGTCGATAATCCGGGTCGTGAAGTTCTCCTTCGGGATCAATGTACACCTTTGTCTGTGACGAGGAGGATGAATGGGAACTCGCAGAGGAAGAGTACAATGGATCAAGGAGTCGCGAGACATCGTCACCGCTCCTACTTGTCTTTTTGGGCCGAGGAAGGAGGCGGCACTGACAGTCTAGTCGGTGCGTTGAAATGTTGCACATAGGCGAGGAGGAAGGAAGGAGGGAATGAAGTAAGTGTACAGGTTTTTAAATATTTGTCAACGCTGAAACCGGGATTATCGGCATTCCAAATTAGCTCACTCGAGCCGTAAACATTAAAACAATCTTCTAGTTCAAAGTTCAAATGGTCACCGCGTCCTCAAAGACGATTGGACGACACTCCGACCCCGATCTCTACATCTTGATGTCGTATATGCGACAATGGTACTACTATCATTGTTCTTGATCATGTTGACGAAGGATCATGGAGTAAGCGCTGTTACCCTGTAACAGCCTGGGTTGAATGATCAATTGCGCCAGTGCTTGAAAACCTTGAAACCTTGGAGCTGAAGAATAGAAGTGGCCGATTTGGGGTTGATAGAGGGTCCAAGAGCCAGTAGTTTGCGTAACCTTCTTCCGAACTCGTCCAACAACATTGCAACCGGACAGACTTTATAAATAATATCCTCCCTACTATATAAGGTGCTATCAATCTATCGCACCTGTCTTGCATGACTAGGACTATATGCCAGCATGGACGAAAGTTACATCCCAATTGTCAAAATTCAATTGAGAAGGTTAATGTATCAAGGGTGGTCATGTCAATGAATTGCCGCAGAACACTCATTCCTGGAATAGCGTCCCTAACGATATCCATTCATACTAGAAGCCAATGCAACAACAATCAGATTGCTGGGGTCAACGGGTCAACGGGTCCACTCTTTCACCGATCACCATGCTGTTGCTGCGATACAGAGCGGTTCGTGCTTTACTAGTATGCACTTCACATGTAAACAGAAATATGGGAACGAATAGTACAAATGTCAGTAGCTCGATGAAATGATGCCGGTATACTACTTACTGGGAAGCGACCTGATTGGTTGTGCTTTTCCAACGTTCTTATCATGTACTATGACTACATGGTCGATAGATCTGAAATTTGGCCTAACACATCCTAGTGCGGACCTTCAAACCTTCTTCGCCTTATCCCAGACTTGTGCAATAAAATCTTCTATATCCTCGAGCAATGCTTCTGGCCTTTCTAAAGCAGCAAAGTGGCCACCCTTCACTATTAGTAGCAAAAAAAGCTGACGATAAACACGAATGCGTACCGAAGTATGTTGTCTGAAGAATACTAGATTTCCTCTGGTAGCAATCCATTCTTTGGGAACCGGATTGCTCTCTTTCGGAAACCAGGAGAAACCAAAAGGTTTATCGATGTACACTTCTGTTTGCGACGCAGCTGCTTGTGGATCAAAAAACTTGCCCCTCAATCAGTTGTGAGATGTCAGAAGACAAGCTGACGCACCCCGCGATAAGGATAAATTGAACGAGGGAAGGTCTCTGTAAGCCAATACAGAGAAACCGATTCAAGGACCGTCTCCAGCGGGAGTTCTGCATCGGTCAATTCGAGGAACTTTTCTCCGATCCTGCAAAAAGTCTGTACAAGAAAAGGAGAGTGGAAGAGCATTACCAGGCTAGCAAAGCAAGAGGACTACTGGCCAACACGAAACCTATAGTACTAGGACGCGTACCATGCTCAAGAGCATAAGCATACCCAGTTCTACTGAATTCATTTCTGCGGGCAATACCTTCAGCTTCTATGGCGCTGTAAGATTTGGATACGCCGTCTGGTTCGGAAAAATAATCGGCATTGACTGCGAACAGAAGTTAGTCAAGGCTTTGGTGGCGCTTGCTCCCTTACGGTGAAATGCTGAAAATGGTCTGTATGAGCCACAACATGGAAGCTGAGATCAAAGAAGGCAAACCTTTACAACCCGGATCAGTCATCGCCAAAATCCGTGCAATGGAACTCCCGAGATCGCCTCCTTGGGCGATATAGCCGTTTCCAAATCCAAGGTTTGCCATAAGCTTGCGGAGTATACGCGCAACGTCCCCGAGGTTGATGTCTCTGTCGGTCGGGAGCGAAGAAAATGCATATCCAGGAAGCGAAGGTACAACGATATGGTAAGGAAGATTGGAAGCCGCATACTTTGTGCGGAGATGATCAAGAATTGGCAGAAACTCGAGGAAGCTACCTGAATGTTTTAAGCGCAACGAGCGTTGAAAGGAGATGGAACGAACCAGGCCAACCATGCAGCAGGATCAATGGAATGGCATCTGACTTTTCGGAGAAAAGAGCAACAAAATGCATATTGTAGGGTCTTCCATCATCATCGACAGGTACAGTGTAGTGCGCAAAAGAATTCATACGTTCCTCAGCTTTGTGCCTATTGGTGGATTAGGAACGATTAATTGCCATCGAGAAGTATAGGGTACCAATCAAAGCGGTTCTCCCACTCATGTTTGGCTTTCTTCATCCATTCCCTGGTCACACCATACCTAAGATCGTTGAAAGACGACTCATAGGTTTCCGGTGCAAGCTTGGAAGCCTTAAGAAGTTGTTTCATCTCGTTGACCGTTACATCTGGAATCGAAACTTTGAACGGGATCGCGTTGAGGGTTGCATTGAGAGGTAAGGCCATAGAAAAGAAAGACTACGTGTCCAATAGTCATGGGGTTTAGAGTTATCAACCGACGGACGAGGGCTTAGAGTAATCATGCGGCCTCAGCTATATATGGCCTTGCCCAAGCAACGATTGATGGCACGTGCCGTTAGCCTCTTCGAAAAGTTTCACAATTGTGCGGTCCTGTACGAGTATAGTGTTCTATATAGTTAAGGAAGGAAGGAAGGAAGGAAGGAAGGAAGTGTATTCACGGCACGGTCCACGACATGAACGCCAATCTAATCCATATTTATTTGGTGGCCACACCCGTGGGACTTCAAGTTGGTCACTTGGATATGCCACCCTTTCGGGCTGGCCCACTAACGGTTGAATACAGAGTAAAAACCAGTCTGTGTCTGAAATACAACTTATACAAGTAAAAGTAAACAACACATTGAGGAGTCCGAGATGAATGGATTCCAACAAAAACTTGTATTAGGTGTCTAAATTAAAGGTTCATCACAGAGACTGCATGTCTTTGACAAAATCCGCCAGGAAATCCTGAGTACTAGATGGCATGCACGGTCTGGGTTTTACAGGTTTGGGATCAGGCTTGGGGCCTCGATTCTGGGGACCTCTGGCATGCCACGGATTATATCCAAAGTGCGTCTACAGAGCAATTCAATCAACATTCTATCACATCATTGATCCTACCAACCTCAAATAAGGACTTGGTTGCTTGAGCAGATATCTCTAATAGAAATGAGCATTCAAAATGCGGAGAATAAGACAAATCCAACCCAATACATCGACACCTGGAGAATCATCGTGATCAAGAAGTAAGCCCAGGAGACTGCGGGTCGAATCACTGTCACGGACAATGATGATTCTTAGTGTTGCATCTTCGTCATACATGTGGCAGGCTCACCGATATTTTGCACCTGACAATTGATGAGTGTGCCAGATGAGATCAACATCGTAAGGGGGTGTCATTCGTGGCACGCCTGGTAGACCGAGCAACTCCAGAAAGTGGTGGTAACGCTCTATCGACTCGGAAGCCACGAAATCAGATATTAGGTGGCCATCCTTAACGGAAGCACACCAGCCCATCTGCCCAACGTTGATCGCAAATCGAGCCTGCCTCAGAGCCTAGAAAGAAACAAGTCAAGAGCCGTGAAAAGATTGCCAATGCTTACCGATTGGTATAAATTGACAGAGAATGGAGCGAGATAGGAGAAGGGTGCTAGTAGGTCCTTAATTCTGCGTTAGTTAGTTGCAGAGAGGTGGATCAATGTAATAATTCTGCTCACCGATTCTTGTTGAGAATTGGCGACTCCTTAAGTGCTTCCGAAATTTGCAACATTGACCAACACAATGATGCACCTAACGCAGTGGAGGACGGATCACCGACCAGCCTAGCCACTTCATCGGCAATGATCCTTGCCCGCTCAGCATCTGGACAACCTTGCCTATTGAGCGCGGTTAATCTAAAGGCATTACTACTCAGTACCTGACGTCGAATTGATATCGAGTAACATACGGTAGAGGAATGTTCTGTGCTTCCGCAAGATAACGAATAAACTTGAGGACACAGAGCACATCATACGTGAAAATAAAATTGCAATGGGGGCATTTGCTGATTGCACTATTGGGAGCACAGCTTTCATTCATGATGGATCGTATGGATAGTTTGCAGCTGATTTTACACTGCGGACAGGTTTGTGCCAGTAACGGTGTAGAGGGGTCTCCAAGACTGTCTGGCTTTAGGTACTCGAAAGAGCACCCCGTCGAACGCTCCCAATACGCCACTTGCTCTTGAGAACTCAAAAACTTGTGGGTCGCAGGATCAAGCAACTTTGACTAGCGAAATTACTCAATATTCAGCCATATGGTGGAAAAAAATTGTTACCAGCATGCAGACAGGAAAGACGTCAATGTTAGAAAGATTGGGAAATCGGGTTAGGGCATCACTAAATTTAGCCGATGGATTGAGGCTGAAAGCGTGCCAAATCATGATAACATCCGGGGGCTTGCGAATCAGTAAGAGAAACAAGGTTGCCGACATACCGGGATCCTCGCGACGCCGACTTCGGTATCGAGAGTGCTTTGCCAAAGATAGAAGCGCCAAACAGCTTCCTGGAAGAAACGATGCGTCGAAGAGTTCAAGACAGGCTCTCCGATCTCAAGGCGTACTTCGCCGTTAACTTCCTTGACATGTGCACTGAATGCATCCAAAATCGCGAGATGTGCTTTGACTTCCGCATCGGATACCAGAGGGGAATGCTCTGATAGCTTTTCCGCAAAAGAGATGGGATTAGAAACTGAGTTGGTAGGAATAGAAATGAGGGCAGGAGAATGCAAGACTGAGAGCATGTTTGATTAAGATAGCACTTCAGCGCACTGGAAGATCTTTTTATAAGTGGAAAATCGACCAAATTGGTCGCATGAACCTTGATAAGAGTGGAGTCGGAATACTGGGAATTAGATATGCTCATCCCACGAACAGCTTCAGTTCTGACCCCGGAAGCTGTATTCATTAGAGTATATTTGGTAAACTTCATGTAAACAGAGGTGGTCATGGGAAACGGAGCGACAGCACGCTGAGCCACCTGAGCCGCTCGGGCTTCCACAAGCCCCAGGCTACGTCCCATTTGATTCGTCAATATCTGTTGGAATTCGAGCACTATTGTTACCGAGGATGTCTGTTTATTTGGATCGTGGTGTTCTCGGGCACTGGATGCACAGCCGCCAATAAGTTGTATTTATTTTCGTTGATTTCGAATGTATTTCCCTGCGCGTTTGCGTATCAGCTAACCTGGGATAATGTGGGATTGTGGCACGACGAACGCCTTTATTCCGACAATATCCGACCCTAGATCCATGTTCATCAACCTTCATTGGTCCTGACATTATACATCACCGTGCAAGTGGCGGAACTTGGCCAATTGGGCGGAACATCGATCGAAATCGACCTTGGGAAAGCGCTGGATCTTGCTTTCAGTTCTACTCTACGAACTTGAAAGCAATTCAGCAATCTTCCAGGTACAGTGAGGTAGCATTCACACACAAATCCAACACAAATCACAAGCCGCGACAGGTGCTAGCTTTCACGAGTTTGTCACGAGTCACAGGATCTAAAGCTATCTAAAGCCGGAGTAGAAGGCGTCAGTGAAGCGAGATCTCAGCGCTACTAGCACACAAAGGTCTTTCCAGAATCCAGATATAGAAACATATTCGCATGCAGGGCACGTTTTTAGTCTGAATATCTCATACTTTCATGTGTCCAACTCGACCACGCAGAATAGGTCAACCATGACTCACAACTGCCCCAGCTCACGTACGGATGAAGTTTTCAACTTGGTGCGTCAGCAAAATACCCAAATGATTTGGCGCGACATAATCTACCCGCACTTTCATGCTCTCCTCAAGGCTCACATTGATATCTCGACGCCTCAAGACTCATGTAAAGTGTTGGATCTGGGTTCTGGAGCTGGCCATTGGTTAGTTTGAATTATTCTGGTTGTCATTTGGTTTGATCGTCTAAGCTTTGGTTGATAGGGCAGTCGACATCGGGTTAGAATTTCCCTTTGCCCGTGTCATAGCAATGGATAGCTCACACACCGCCCCTTCGTCGTAAGTCTCTTCAAGGTTGTGTATTGCAGACTTTGTAACATGAGTGTTCAGACCACTTCCAGAGAATTGCAGGTATGTGATACACTGGATTCTTAATGTTATCAAAAACCTCGTTGCTTGATTGATAGTTTTCTGACGGGTAGTGCCCCAGAAGATTTAGCTCAATTCAAGGGACAGCTTAGTGTCATACACTGCCGGAATGTGGTTCATCAGGGGAGTCTCCAGAAAGTTGTGTTGAAGACATTAGCGACCGATTAATAGTTTCAAAATGCGAACGAATGTCTGTTTTTGATTGCGGAATGCTTAAAGGATGGTGCGTAGCTCATGAATATCTCTGAATGGCCTTACTGGGCATAGATGGACTTCTAATCATTCTATACTCGGAGTTGTGTCTTTACGACATCAACAAAATGCCCATTTTGGAGGGCCCTTCTGGACCTAGTACTGGATCTCCCATCTCACTTCTCATGCGAGCCGTGCAGATAGCGACTGATTTTCATTGGACTGAATCAACTGATGTCCATGACATTTTGACTGAAAGCCTAAGCAACAAATCGGTCTTCTCGTCCTTTCAATTTCAGAGGCTTTTTTTAGATGTCAGTCCTGTTGAGGGCGAGGATACATCAAGTTTGAAACTGGTCCAGGATAGCATCCGTGTATGGTTTGGACTCTATCAATCTGATCTACTCCTCATTCATTGAAGGGCTTTGCTTGGGTTTGGTTGCCATATATATCTTGCTGTCAACAAGAGCAATTCCGCAGTATCGATTGGCCAATCATCGAAGCCGCCCAACGACTGTCTCAGAGTGATATCGAATGCGATCTCAGAAGGCCGCAGCCCCGCAAATTTATGGCATGGAGTGTGTTCTGTGCGATCAAAAGATCATCAAGCACAGTGACGAGCTGATATCGCAGCGTCTGCCGCGCACCCACAGGACTCTAATTCATTGATACGACATCGATATGTGGCTACGATGTGTATGGATGATCATACTATGTCTAATGTTTCATAATGTCAACATCGCTGACACGAGGTCCGAGGTTACGAATCCTATAAGATTCGTACTAGTCCAAAATTTTTGACAAGCATCCTTATATGGTAAGTCGTGATATTCACGTGAGTATCCCTTATACCTATGCGACACCACCGTCGATCACGACGATTTTCCTGACAGACGTTGTTTGTTCTGGCGCGTAATAGCGAACGTCGTTGTGGTGACCCTCTGAGGTATGTTTTGCCATTGCTTGTACATCAATCCTCTGGCGTTGCACGACTTTAGGAGGCGGTGTCTCACCCTTTCAGTTCTCAGGAGACGCATTAAAATGAACGCTGGAACGTATCGTCGTCCTTTCAATGTTACCTGCCGGTTATTCGATTGAAGAGGCCAGTGAGTCGTAACACTTCACCGTCTTCGTATTTAAGTTTCTCAGCTGCATTTTTGGATGAAGCGCGACAGTTCCTCATACAAGGAAGCAACGCCATACCCATAGGCGAATATTGGGATTTCGAAAAGGTAAGCCCACACGTTCAGAAGCGTAAATTTGACCGATCGCAGGATGTGCCTATTCGTCCCTTCAATGTCGAAAAGGCAGGAGGCATGTGGCGTCTAACCAGCGCAGATAGTGCAGACGCGACCGAGCTACTATTCAGCATTACCCGCGCTTGACTCTCGTCGACAAGATTGGCATTGTCTTTGATCTTGCCAACAACAAAAATTCTGTTGACGCTATAGAGAATTCTTTTGACGCTATAGAGAAATACGTCTGCAGGGGGTACACAATGTTATACACGTACAAAAGGATCGCCCACGCATGTTCACGTTTCCCGTTGCTGTACACCAACGGTCGGCAAGTGGGCGACCATCGATGCTTCAACATTGATTTCGCAGACTGCAATGGTGATATGCGAGACGACCCGTGGCATTTACGAGAAAATGGTTGGGCCATGGTGGTTTGTAGCCACAGGTTGCCACAGACACATTTCAAGCTGAAGCCGGGTCATGAAAAGGTATTCCTAGCAAAGATTGGCACGGTATATGTCGCAGGCGACGCATCGGACAGCACATATGCGCTTACTGTAAAAGAAAGGCCGTTGCATGATATATACTGCAAACGGATCCAAAGAGCGAAGAAGATATGGCGAGAGGTTGTAGATGAGTATGAGGGCCGTATGATTAAATCATAGATGTACACTTACAACATCACGTGCATCGTGGGATTCGTAGCTGCCATGCGCAGCAATGGCGATCTCTGTACATCTATAATGTAATCTATATCTATAATGTAAAATAGGACGGTGCCTGATTATATAATTGATTATATAACTAACCGGGGTAAATTTGGCGCGCGCTAACGGGGTTTGGGGCGGAGCCCTGCAAGACTGACTGTAGGTGGAAATGAAGGCGGCCGTCCCACCGGAAGGCTCACATCAAACGGCACTGCGGTGTGGGCTATTCTGGTGACACCTGACAGCCTGCGTGATGCTGCATATCTCACCACTGCATGATGAATAAGATTGATGATTATGATGAAACTTTTAGCTCCACATAGATCCATAGTACACTATGTTAGTCTCTAGGGATAATGACAATATCATATACCATGTTGTCTAATCTATAATGTAAAATAGGACGGTGCCTGATTATATAATTGATTATATAACTAACCGGGGTAAATTTGGCGTGCGCTAACGGGGTTTGGGGCGGAGCCCTGCAAGACTGACTGTAGGTGGAAATGAAGGTGGCCGTCCCACCGGAAGGCTCACATCAAACGGCACTGCGGCGTGGGCTATTCCGGTGACACCTGACAGCTTGCGTGATGCTGCATATCTCACCACTGCATGATGAATAAGATTGATGATTATGATGGAACTTTTAGCTCCACATAGATCCATAGTACACTATGTTAGTCTCTAGGGATAATGACAATATGTTGTCTAATGTGATAAAACTCCAACAATACTATACTTAGCTTGAGCACCAGGCTGATCCAAGGCTGAGAGGCTGATGTGACATGTCCTCTTTTGACTCATGACTTGAGAGACCTGAATCAGGCCTACAATACACTTGATATTGATGTTGGTGGTATGTAATGATTGATTCTATACCTCAACTTCATCTGACTGAATTTTCCTGCTTCATCCCTTTTACACACTGTTTGTTCCAGCATGTAGGTGACACCTTCCAGACCATACCAGATCATTCCATCTGACTGACAATGGAAAATTTGGAAACACAGATATACAAATGTCTGTTTGTTTTACATGATAGAAATTGTCTTCACCAATGG